>PVJN01011902.1:0-53597 GCA_004026805.1 Lasiurus borealis
AAAAAAAACATGGATTTTGTTTTATATAAATGTGATCTCAGATTTTCCACATGATGGTTCAGTCTGTCTTTATCTGAAGTCATGCAATTGTCTTTCCTTGGTAGCAACAGTTTATTGACTTCTTACTGTTTTTATTTATTAATAGATATATGAAGATGCTTACAAGGCAGACTGGCAGGCATACAAAGAAGAGCTAAACAGAATTCAAGAACAGCTAACTCCAAGTCAGAAAGTATCTTTGGAAAAAGAAATGATGCAAAAACGTTTAAAAAAGAAATCGTTATTAAAAAAGAGAGTGAGTATCATTGAAATATTCTTTTACTTTAACAAAGAACTGAAATTTATATAACTGTATGAATATAGGGAGTTTTCTCTTACTTTGATGATGTGTGTGGTGGCTATATGGTAGAATGTCAGATATACTCCAGTTAGGAAAAATGGGATCATCCTCTTCTGCCACTAGGACCATTTGTCAATGAATCTAGCTTGGAAACTCTTGTTGCTGCTTTGGGATGTATCTGATTTTAAAATACATAGTTAGGACTGGCATCAAAGCTGTAGGAACAGCCAAATCTTGGATGGTAAATCTTTGTTTCTGAGTTTTGTCTAGAATAGCCTACTGATTTGAATTGTTCTAAAGTTAATAGTAAATTTGACTATATATATTGCTGAATAGACTAAGTTTATTAGCACATCAGGGAAAAGTGCTTATTGTATCTAATCAAATAAGCCCTTTTAGGATGAAATACTACGTTTTTTCTCATTAAAAACCCTAATTAGGGCCCTGACTGGATAGCTCAGTTGGATCGAGCATTGTCCTGATACACCAAGGTTGTGGGTTCATTTCCTGGTCAGGACACATTGACTGGGAATTGAAATAAGCAGCCAATGAATGCATAAAATAAGTGGAACAACAAATTGATATTTCTTTCTCTCTCTGAAATCAATTAAAAAACAAAACATATGTTTTTTTTTTGTTTTGTTTTTTTGTGGTTCCTAACTTAAGTGTTAATTCCATCATTTGAAAATTAGTCATTTTTATATAAAACCAGTATTAGGTATGAAGTGGTCAGCTTGCTATCTAGCTCATATAGTATAGAAAATGGTCATCAGAATTAAAACTATTTCTCTGAAAAAGTAGGTTAGAACCTTTAAAGTTCGATGCCAAAATATGTATTCCTGATCTTAATGTTTTAAGTCTTCCTAAGGAGTCAGCCAATTTCAAATCAGTAATCTAAGGTTATTGATCCATTTAGTACAAGGATTGAGTAGAGATACCAATAGTGAGAAATATAGTCTCTGCCTTAGGGATGGTATTTGGAGGGGTGAATACTAAAGTTTATTCTCCCTTTCCTCTTAATGCATGCAGCCATTGCTGTGTGGAGAATACCAACATGAGGATTAGACAGAAGGGCTTTCTCTTTCAAATATTTCTTGTCTTCCTTTCTTCTGATATTCCCATTATGTTTCTCTTATACTTATTTTAGTTGTCACATAGTCCTGAATGTTCTGGTTTGTTTTTTTTTACCCCCTCATCTTTGTTCTCTTTATTTTTATGTTTTCAAGGATTCTATTAATATGTCTTGTAGCTCACATTCTTTCGTCAGCTGTGTCCAGTCTACCAATAAGCACATCAAAGTCATCCTTTATTTCAGTTACAATGTTTTTGCTTTCTAGAACTTCGTTGTTGCTCTTTCTTAGGATGCTGTTTTTCTGCTTACATTGCCCATCTGTTCTTGCATGCTGTCTTAGTGTAATTAATCATAATTTTTCATTCCTGATCTGACCACTCTTAACATCCCTGCCATGCTTGCTTTGTTTTTTCAAATTATGTTTTTTTATCTTAGTGTGCCTTGGAATTTTTTCATGATAGCTGGACATGATGTACTGGGTAAAAGAAATTGCTGTTAAATAGTCCTTAATATAGTGGTGAGGTGTGGAGGCAAGGAAGATGTTCTCTAGTGCTGTGATTAGGTGCCGGTTCAGTGATCCTATGTCTCTGACTGTGAACTACACAGTTTTCTCTCTTCCCCTTAGTTGGGATATGATGGCTAGAGTGGACTAGGGTTGGATATTTCCCTTCCATCAGGTCAGTTAGCTTTGCTAATACTCCAGGACAACCTTTGAACCTCACGGACCACCAGTAGTCCAGACCACTAGTTGGCAATTGCTGCTCCAGGAGATCAGCTCTGATTAACTAGTTACCTTAAGGGCCTGTATCTGTAAAAGCCTAAGCAACTGTTACGACCAAATGACCGGTCAACCAGTCACTATGATGTGCACTGACTACCAGGGGGCAGATGCTCAATGCAGGAGCTGCCCCCTGTGGTCAGTGCACTCCCACAGTCAACCTTCAGGCCCCCCACCCCGGCCCAACTGTCCCCCCCTTTCGTTCCCCCAATAGACCCAATTAAGGGGCCAGCTAGCAAACCTCCCAGGGTCTCTCCCCCTGACCACCCATGTCTTTCATTAGGCTTCGATTGCTGGCCAGACCGTGGAATCCAACCTGTGCACAAATTCGTGCACTAGGCCTCTAGTTGTTAATAAAAATGCTCAAGACATTTCAAAATGATTCCTTTTCCTCTCCTCATGCTGGAAGCGTGAGTGGAGGGGCATGGATTTTTCTAGATATATATTGTGGGAATCTGGTCAAGCTCCTGAATTTATAAATCTCACATTATTGTGAGGGCCCTTTTATGACTGGGTCCTCTAAAATTTTTAAATGCAGTGTTGTCCACACAGAACCTCCAGCAATTTGTTAAAGTTAAGGTTCCCCCACCTAGCACTGGTGTACTCAGTAGTTTTTCTTGAGTCTGCTCCTCTGCTCTGGAAGTCTCAACTCTGTGATCACAGCAGTTTTCTCTGTGTCCTCCTCTCATGGACTCAAGAAGAGTTGTTGATTCTCAGTCTGTTCCATTTTATATTCGTTAGGAAGGAGTGGTGACTTCCAAGCTCTACAGGTTTATCCCCTCAGACTTTTGTTCCCATTCTGTTGGAATTTTCCTTCCCATCCCATTAAAGATTCCCAGTACCGAATATTTAGAGATCTGGTGAAAAGTTACAAGTGAATCACCTAGAAGAGAAATCCCTAGTAGTAATTTTAGAAATAAAAAGGGTGATAGTTGTGAAGTGTCTGAAATCTATAGTAGTTGCATGACTGAGAGGTTCAGGAAGAAGAAAGTGATGTCCTACTTTAACATATGAATAAAAAGTTGGCTTGTAATTGACTAACCAAATTGTCATTAAAAGCCACAAAAATTTATAAATTACAAGTACTACTCACACTATCCATATTCAGACACTCGGTTAGGATAATGCAATATCTCTCATTTTCTGAACTCAGAAATTACATTGATTCACATAGCAAGGGATACAGTACTTGTATATTTTCATGTTTTCTTCTACTTTATTATGTTTTTAAAATACATTTTTGGACCTTTGGATCCTGAAATTATGAAAGGAAAAAGTTGAGCTAGTGAGAATTCCCTGTCCTTCTTCAACCAGAACAACTCTGTTATTAGATTTCTGTAATGGAGTTTATTTGAAAGGCAGTTTCTCTCTCTCTCTGTATATATATTTTAAAAAATATTTTTATTGATTTTAGAGAGGAAGAGAGAGGGAAAGGAAGATAGAAACATCAATGATGAGAGAGAATAATTGATTGGCTGCCTCCTGCATTCCCCCTACTGGGGATCAAGCCCACTAGTTGAATTGAACCATGACCTTTTGGCTCATAGGTCAGTGCTCAACCATGTCCGCTAGGCTTCTTCCTCTACTTTAGATACTTTAGAATTTAGCCCATCTCCCCCTCTCTCTCTCTCTGGCTCTCTCTCTCGCTCGCTCGCTTTTTTTTTTTTTTGCTTTTTGGTGATCACATTTATTGGAAGGTTTGGAGAAGAAAATATCATTTTGCATAAGAATTTGTAAGTTATATACAAATAAACTCATTTTAGGAGCAGAAGAATCCTTGGTCATTTCTTACTATCAGAATTTATGCAGGTTTCTTTTTTGGTTATCTTCTACCTTTAAAGACACAATCATATAAAGTCCTAATTTCCACACAGGATATATTCTTTGTTTCAACCAACTCTCAGTGGAGGGACAACTAGCACAACACCATCTCCCCAGACAAAAAGCATCGGAATATTCCGTTTTGTTGATTTATATATCTTTTCATATGTTTCTTCATCAGTTTCTATAGTAGTCACAGTTTCTTCCACATCTCCCAATATCATATTTAAATGTGATCATAAGCTTGGGTTGCAGATTCATTCCTGGCCTAGTTGGGGTGTGTTTGGGAGGCAACTGATCATGTCTCTCACATTCATATTTCTCTTAGTCCATCTTTGAGGATTAAAGATTGAGAGACATGCAGAGGAGGAAATGAAATGAGAAATTATTAAACAGATAGTCTAGTGTCCACGAGCTGTGGTGGAAGCATGTAGTGGTTTGGCCAAGGAAATGGTAGTGCCCTGTAAGAATGAAACTGAGATTGTTTCATTTTTTTCTTCTTTTTTGAATACATATTTTATTGATTTTTTACAGAAAGGAAGGGAGAGGGATAGAGTTAGAATAATTGATGAGAGAGATACATCGATCAGTTGCCTCCTGCACACCCCCTACTGGGATGTGCCTACAACCAAGGTACATACCCTTGACGGGAATCCAACCTGGGACTCTTAAGTCTGCAGGATGATCCTCTATCCACTGAGCCAAACCAGTTAAAGCTGTTTCATTTTTAAAAAAAGATTTGTGCATATGTGCTTAATTACTCAGTTTATGGAGACCATGAAAATAATATGTAAAGGAAATGTATAGAAAATAACAAAATCTATTGAATTTTTCAAAATAATGCTATCAAATTTTGATCTCAGGAGGGAATAATCACATACTTTATATAAGAATCAGAACATCCACTTTAAAGAATATTCTGCATAATGCAAAGTAGTGAATACAGTTTCTGTAAGTAAAATTAAGTCTCAGAGATGTTAAAACTGTATCTAACTCTTCTGTTTTCACTTCTCAGGAGTTAGCACTGCTTGGAAAACCAAAAAGACCTCGCTCAGCTTATAACATTTTTATATCTGAATGCTTCCAGGGAGCTAGGAGTAGTTCATTACAGGTAAAATAGAACTGCATTTATTTTTTAAATGTTTACTTTAGTTTTATAAATATTTAGACATTTATAATTAGGGGTATTTTTGCTTCTTCTATTATTGTCTTTCTTGGTTTACTGATTCTGTTATAGTAAGGATACATGGGAGATTAGTTTTAAGAGTTTTTGCATGTCTGAAAAAGTCTACTTTTTTCACATTTGATAGTTTGGGCATAGAATTGTTCCATGTTTTTGAAAACTTAAAAAATATTTCTTTTATAACTTTTGTATTGCTTTTGAGAAGTATAAAGCCATTTTAATTATTGTTCTTTTGAATGTAATGTTTTTTGTTAGTTTTTTTTTTAATATGTTGATTTTTTTTTTTTTTTACAGAGAGGAAGGGAGAGAGATGGAAAGTCAGAAACATCGATGACAGCCTCCTCCTGCACGCCCCACAGTGGAGATGTGCCCTCAAGCAAGGTATATGCCCTTGACCGGAATCCAACCTGGGACCTTTCAGTCCGCAAGCCGACTCTCTATCCACTGAGCCAAACCAGTCTCAGCTAATTTGTTTTTTTTTAATGTTTTCCCTTTCCCTGTTTTATTTCTCTGTTCTGATTCTAGAACTTTTACTTTTTGTTTATGTATCTTCTGAATTACTCTAATTTTCTTATCTTCTCTGTATTGTTTCCTCTTAGCCTTTTTTGCTCTTCTTTCTGGGATACAGTATACATTTTCATGTAATCTCCCTGTTTCTAGCATGGTATCACCACCCCCTACTATACCTGTTATCCACTGAGTAATTCATATTTAACTGTTGTGAGAGGATAAATGTCCTAGAATCTGCCCATAGTGGGAATTTAACCTCTCTATAGACACTTTCAATCAGTCCTCCTGACTGTACCTCTATTTTATACCTATCTGGTGCTGCCAATTCCTGAGCTACCTCAGAATTCTACATTGTAAAACAGTTTCCATTTTTGGCTTTCCCACTGCTGGTTTGGGAATAGCTTTCATGACTTAGGTAAGCCAGGAACCGTGGCTCTATCAGCTTTTCACCTTCCAAAATTTTGTGTTGGTAGTGCTCTCTCCTGTTTTCTTTGTCCATGTGGACTTATGTCTTAAAATTTTTTGTTTATTCATTTAATGTTTTTTATTTTAAAATAACAAATTTATTGCTCACAGTTTTGGAGGCTGGGAAATCCAAGATCAAGGTGCCATCATAGTTACCTACTGTTGAGGGCCCGTTTTCTGGTTCATGGCTGATGCCTTCTCAGTGAGTCCTCACGTGGTGGAAGGGCTCATTTAATGGGGTTTCAGGAGGGTTCGATTATGGTCAAGGGCACATGCCTGGGTTTCGGGCTTGAACCCCAGTAGGGAGCGTGCAGGAGGAGCCGATTGATGATTCTCTCTCATTATTAATGTATCTCTCTTTCTCCCTCTCCTTTCCTCTCTGAAATCAATTAAAAATTTTATATATATATCCCTAACCAATTTGGCTCAGTGGATAGAGTGTTTGCCTGTGGACAGTGTTTGCGTGGGTTCAATTATGCTCAAGGGCTCGTACCTCCTTTGTAGGCTTGATCCAGACTCATGGGGGAGACAACCAATCGATGTGTCTCTCTCACATTGATGTTTCTTTCTCTCTTTATCTGTCCCTCCCTTCCACTTTCTTTAAAACTTAATGGAAAAATATCCTCAGGTGAGAATTAATAATATATATATATAAAATTTTAAAAACATTTTTAAAGAAAAAGTTGAAAACATTAATTCCTTCCAATTCTAAGAGTCAGAGCAATTCTTTAACAATTAACTGTCTCTAAATATATTACAAGTGCTTATGAAGATAAGTTAAAAATATTCAAAACATAATATTTATGTAATCTCAGGTACTATCTGGTACCTCTGTTTTTGTCAGTCCTATCTAATAAAAGTGAAGCATACAAATTGACCATATCTTTGCCTCGCCCACAAGCCATGCCCACAAACCAATCAGGAGCAAGTATGCAAATTAACCCAACCAAAATGGCAGTGGCCATGGAGCTAGAGCAAGCAGGAGGCTTGGGTTGCTCCCGGCAATGGAGGAAGCCAAACTTCCCACCTTCCCTGCTTGCCTTGGCCTCCACTCAAGACTACTAAGTTTTAATTATAGAAGTTAAATCCCAGATACCTGCTTTCAGCCTATGCTTGTTGCTGGGAGGGCATGGCCGGCCTGTAAAACACCACAGGCCCCTCACGCAGGCCACCCCACACCACAAGGGAACCTCCACCGTGATCTGGGACACCCTTCAGGGCAAACCAGCCAGCCCCCACCCATGCACCAGGTCTCTATTCTATCTAATAAAAGGATAATATGCAAATTGACTGTCACTCCAACACAAGATGGCTGTCCCCATGTGGACACAAGGGACCAGGCCTGCAAGGGAGGGCAATTGGGGGCAATCGGGCTGGCAGGGGAGCAGTTAGGCATCAATCAGGCTGGTGGGAGTGGTTAGGGGGTGATCAGGTTGGCAGGCAGAAATGGTTAGGGGCAATCAGGAAGGCAGGCAGGTGAGCAGTTGGGAGCCAGCAGTCCTGGATTGTGAGAGGGATGTCCATTGCTGGGGGCAACCCAAGCCTCCTGCTTGCTTTAGCTCCATGGCCACTGCCATTTCGGTTGGGTTAATTTGCATACTTGCTCCTGATTGGTTTGTGGGCATGGCTTGTGGGCGAGGCAAAGATATGGTCAATTTGCATGTTTTATTTTTATTAGAGGGTTCCCAGATTGGAGAGGGTGCAGGCTGGGCTAAAGGACATCCCCTCTCGTGCACAAATTTTGTGTACCAGACCTCTAGTAGGAAAATAAAATTCGTTCAAAGTTCTGCTCAGAAATAATGGCCCTCTCTCCTTCACACTACCCTTCTTCTGCCCCTCATTTGCCACCCACCCACCTTCCCTTTATTCTCAGCTCTCTGGGAGCAACAGCATAGACATTGTGAGATGCATTGACTCTGACTTGTGTCTGCCTCTCTTCCAGCCATGGAGTCCCTGTATACCTTTAATTTTATAGAAGAACCAAACTTAAGAGAGGTAGTAGGACTCTTTTCTGAGTCAATTAATTAAATTCAGCTAAGTAGAATTGAAGACTGGTGCTGTATTGTTCTTGTGACTACATCTAAATACTTTGACACCCATTTTAGAACAAAACATTAAGCTAAAAGAAGTTAGACTACAACATAATATACTTGAATATTAGTATTTCTGAATAAAAAAGATAAATATCTGCACAGTAAAAGGAATGATCAACAAAATGCAAAGCAAACTATCGAATGGGAGTAAATACAAGCAGTTCTCAGGTTACCTCGGACTCAATGTACGTTGTTCTGTGATTACGTCGCCATCTCCCATTTATTTATAAAAAAAAAAAAGTTCGTCATTTTGATGTATACATATTTACCATTTCAGTTCATTACTGTTGTATATATGCTCATGTGAGTGACGTAGGTGGGTTCTGATGGCAAAAATCGCGTTATATTGTGCCCTAGGAATGGATCTCTGATATAACCCTAGGACCTACTGTATTTCCGTGTATATATATCTGATAAGAGGTTAACACCCAAAATATATAAACAATTCAACTCAGAAAAAAAAAACAAAAAACGGGCAAAGGACCTGAATAGACATTTTTGCAAAGAAGACATAGGATGGCTAACAGGTAGATGAGAAAGATGTTCAACATCACTAATTACCAGGGAATTGCAAATCAGAACTATAGTTTATCTCACACCTGTTGGAATGACTGTTGTTAAAGATAAAAGTAATGTGTTGGTGTGGATATGGAGGAAAGGAAATCCTTGTACATAGTTAATGAGAATGTGAGTTGCTGCAGCCCACTATGGAAGACAAAAGAGTTCCTGAAAAACGTAAAATTAGAACTGTCATATGTCCAGCAATATTACTTCTGGGTATATATACAATGAAAAAAGAAAACACTAAATTGAAAAGATATCTGAACCCTCATTGAAGGGTGATTTACAACATCTAAGATGTGGAAGAAATCTATCCATTTATTGCATGAATGGATATGTAATTTAGCCATTGAAAAAAGAAAGAAGTCTTGCAAATCCATTTGCAACAACATGGATTGATCCTGAAACCATTATGCTGAACTAGAGGCCTGGTGCACCAGTGGAGTCCTTTGTCCTGGCCTGTGGAATTGGGTTGAAACAGGCCCTCTGGCCTCCTCCAAGGGATCCCAGATTGTGAGAGAGCTCAGGCCAGGTTGAGGGACCTCACTGGTGCATGAATGGGGCCGTGGAGGGACCGTGGGAGGATTCCAGGGCATGTCTGGCCTATCTTGCTCAGTCCTGATCAGCTGGACTCCAGCAAGCCAACCTACCAGTCGTAGTGTCTGCTCCCTGGTGATCAGTGCATGTCATAGTGACTGGTCGACTGCCCCCTGGTGGTCAGTGCACTCATAGTGAGCAGTTGAGTGGTCTTAGCCTATCATTAGCATATTATGCTTTGATTGGTTGAAAAGCCAGGTCAACCGGACACTTAGCATATTAGGCTTTTCTTACATAGGATGAAATAAATCAGACCAGAGGAAGACAAATACTGTATGATCTCACTTATATGTGGAATCTAAAAAAAATAACTGATCTCATAAATAAACAGATTGGTGATTGCCAGGCATGGGGGGTGGATGAGATGGGTGAAGGTGGTTAGAAGGTACAAACTTCCAGTTATAAAGTCTTGGGAATGTAATGTACAGCATGGTGACTAGAGTTAATAAATTTGATAGTTGCTCAGAGTAGATTTTAAAAGTTCTCATAAGAAAAAACAATTATGATGATAAACGTTAAAGACTTATTTATTGTGTTGACCATTCAAAATATATACAAATATTGAATCATGTTGTACACCTGAAACTAATACAATGTTATATGAAAATTATATCTCAGTAAAAAAGATAAGTATCTTTATTCCAGTCATTTTGTATATTTTAAGTTTAATTTAGAAAGAAGATATTAAGAATTGATGAGGCATTAATATATAAGTATGACAAAATGATGTAAAAATGATGATTTTTAGTATGAATTTTTTTTGAAATAAGTAATAAAAAAAATTTTATTTAATCACTGAAGTTCCTGTATCTGCTATTTAAACATGTGGTGTTTTATAGGTAAAGCTGAAAACTATAAATGAAAACTGGAAAAATCTTTCCAATGCAGAAAAGCAAGTAAGTATAGTTTTAATCTCAAATATCTAGTTAGAATATCTGTGAGAATGTATTAGGGCAAGGCTTGATTCATGTGAAAATGTCCTTATATTACTTCTAATATAGTTAAAATATTTTTAAATATTCCTAGAATCAATTTGTTTTTTTTTCTTTTGGTAGTTTTTAACTGCAAATAAAATAGATATTTAAAACAATGTCATACCAAATTCAGTGTCCAGTGTATGCTATGACAGTCACACTGTACCTCTGCTCCTTCTCCACATCTCAAGCCCTAAAATTGTAACAATTTAATTAATGTAAAATTTTTATCTCTTACTTTATCTCACAAAAATATTCCTTCTCCAGTCCCCCTTTACACATGTAGAAGAAAAAGGTAATTTTTATGGTATATATGGAAGCATTTTGGAAATTAATGGCGAAGATTTTTCTGAAGAAATCATTTTAATAATTACACTTTTTCTCAGGTATATATTCAACTTGCTGAAGATGATAAAGCTCGTTATTACAATGAAATCAAATCTTGGGAAGCACAAATGATTGAAGTTGGACGTGAAGATCTTCTTCGTCGCAAAGTGAAGTCCCCATCAAAAAGCACTGAGGAGTGTTAAATAGAGGATTGAGTTATGTTGATAATGGATAGACACAAGAAACCAATTAGATCTCAGTATCTGAAACTTATAAAATTAAAAGGATAAAGCTGGTCAACATTTTATAATTAATTCTTTTTTCTTTAGCCCATGGACTTCTGCCAGTTCAATACATTTTGTATTGGTATCTTGCTTTGGAAAACTCAAACATAGAAAAGTTCATCCAAAATTTATTTTGTGTTTAGCAACTACTGAGGATCAAAATAATCATGAAATGTATCAGTAACATTTTACCTTTGATAAAGGTGAGTCAGACTGTGAAGTTTTTTTATAATACTGATGACTGTGGAAAGAGTATTCTTGTTTCCTTATATTATGGAGGCAGGGGTTTCCTATATAAAAGTGTCCCAGATTGTAGAGCCATAGTGTTCTATGATTAATTGTACATTTTTTAAAGAGCACCCAGAGCTCATTTAGGTAAGTTCCAATTCCTAGGTGTATTTTATATTCAGAGCTGATGGTTCTACAGGCAGGCTTGCTAGTTTCAATGGTAATTTTTTTGTACAAAAGATGGAGAGATTTGTGAACCTTTTCTTCATTGTCTTTTTTCCTAAAGTAAAAAAAGCTAAGAAGTATGTACAAAATCAATACATATTGTTTTATATGTCATAGAACACAATTTTTGTTTCCTAATTATGTTTAAGGTAAAACATTTGTTTTACAGTTTCTGTCTGTCTTTTTTTTTTTTTAAGTAGGGATTTATATTCTGAATTATTTTTTCTCTCTCATGTGAGTATATTTATCCAGAGAACTTGTCTGATAAGTTTTAAAATGAGATCCAGAAACAAATTTTTAAAATCTCTATACTCACAACCTGTAATTTTAAAACATTTTATATAAGATAAAAGATTATATAAGGGACAGCTAACTTTGCCCATGGGCCAAATCCAGCCTGCTTTTCATGGCCTATGAACTAAGAATTGTGTTTACCATTTAAAAAAAAAGGATATTTCAAGACACATGAAAATATGTTCAGTGTTCAAAAATAGTATGAAATACAGCTATATTCATTAATTTATCTATTGTTTATGGCTGCTTTTGTACAACATTGACAGTTGAATAGTAGCTTCAGAAACTAGTTTGCAAAGCCTAAAATTTTTACTGTATGACTCTTTACAGCACAAGTTTGCAAACCCATGATCTACAGAATAGTGTAGTATGATAAGAATATTAATATGTTGGGATAGGTTTCTTAACTGATTGAGAGGTTCTTGTTTTAGAATCTTTGTCACCATTGTCTTAAGAGGAAAAAGGTCAAATTACAGAAGCTAAACAAACTTGCTCCAGTGTTAGCAAGAAAAATAATCTTGTTTCAAATTATTTTGAATTATGATAATAGAGTTCCATTTAGTGTGAATGAGATTTTCTTCTGTTACTTCCCATGACTTAGTAAGTGAATCTTAAGAGTTTTCCAGTTAGCACATATCACAAAAACCTTTCCATCTTTTACCACTTGTTTATCATCTTGAGAGTTAGCAAGTTTTCAAAATTATCATTTCCTTTTTGAGCAAAATAATTCATCTTTCATCATTAGTTTATAAGAATAAGATAACCCAAAATTTATATGTATCTTAGATTATGCAAACTGTTTACGAATTCTGGATTCCAAATCTACAGGAAAAAAAATGAGGAATTTTGTTGTTTGTGGATAGAAAATAAGTAAAAAGTCATGACTTGTTCTATACTGAACTTGGCAAAAGTGTGTACTGACGAGAAAAATATAACAAGAGGAAGCTTAAGATTTAAATATTTGAAGTTATGTGTTTTCAAACAATTTCCCCCTGTGGTTATGAATACAGGACAAAGTTGTCTCTGAGTTAAATAGATGCCCTGGGGGAGAGGAGTTGGGGAAGAAGAGGTATGCTAATACCTATCTCAGCCTTCCTCAGTGGGGTTTCCAGGAGAGATTGGGCCCTAATTCCCCGTGGCACATAAAATGATACTGATAATGTACCATAATTAGGAGAATGGAGAAAATCGTTCAAGTCATCCGCTGTGTTCTATGCTTCAGATGAGCCCAAGGAGCATGTGGGAATCAGTCGTTTGTGATGTAGGACCGGTGAGGTTGAGAAATGAGTTATGTAAACATCTTTGCAATTACTTTTTTCTGTGCTCTTTTAGCATCCAACTACATAAACTATTTTATACAGAACAAATTCAAGTCATATCTTCCCATTTATATTAGGAAGTTTGGTGACGAGTAAGTTCAAGTATTTACAATTTAATAAAGGTAAAAGTGTAAAAAAAGCTAGAGCAAAAGGATAACATTAAATAATATTTAGTGTCCTTTGTTTCTAAAAGAATGTCATTTTTAATGCTTTATATATTAAGGTAATCTGAGTCCACACCTTGCTTAGTAAATTTCAGTATATATCAAATGCCTTCTAGTTTAACAATATGTCCAAATTTTCTGTTATGAAGAATAAGAAATTATGTCAATAACCAGAGGCCACTCATCTAAAGCCTTACTTTTTAGACTTAAGTTGACCTAACAGAAATTGCTGTAGAAGCTAAAAGAAGAGTGTGCTAGGGGGAAAAATGCTGAAGAATTGAAAGTGGTGTTTATGCTTTTCTGAGCAGATGCTGTTCGGAATCATAAAGAGATTTCTATACTTTTGTTCATTAGAGTATTAGTATTAGGTTTGAAATAATTTGATGGTAGGAGAGGATTGTGTGGTAGTTCTACTTTCTGATGTTTAAAGGATATTGTGTGAAGATTCAGCCTACTGTAATCATGTAAATTTTGCTATTGCTTTTGGCTAAAACTCCTTTCTTGAAAATGCCATTTTAAAAAAAACAAGGTGTTTTTTTATAGTTGCTACAAATGTATTTAAATTTCTGAATTAAAATATAAGTTGATTTAAAATAACTAGCAAATTTCATTGATTTTTTTCTGATATTTACATTACATAAAATTAATCCCCACCAGGAAGTTTTTATATATTAAGTGATAGTACCTATTGAAATTATTTTCATAATTTTATCAATATTAACTGTGAGAATATTCTCTCCCTTTCCTCTCTCACAGCCACTCTCCCTTCTCTTCTTAGCACCAAGCATTACAGACAAATTTGAAAATAGTATAAGCACAGACTCTTGCAGTTTTAAAGCAGTAACATTTTTTTAAAAAATTGAACTTTTGGAAAGGAAAGACTAAGAAAATAAACATTTATTATTACCTTGAATTTGTAGGACTTTCCAAACAGATAGTAAAACTGTACAAAGCTAGTATCATTAGTTTTTCCATTGTTCACAAATAAAGTACTTTTGGTAATTAAATTATTAATTATAATGGAAAATACATAAAACACAAAACATTTTCTAATAGAGTTGACCTTCCATATCTGTGGGAGATTGGTTCCAGGACCTCTCACCATGATACCAAAACCTGTAGATGCTTAAGTCCCTTATGTAAAATAGTTATACTCAATAGTTGTTATAATGTATTGTTTAGGGAATAATGATAAAAATCTATACATATTTAGTATACACACAACCATGTAAGTCTATAATTGCATCGTATATCAGCTACAAGAACTTCAAATATTTTTAATGCAGTTAGCTCATGCATGCAGAATCCACAGATAATGGAGGAGCTACTACATTAAAAAGTATGAATGTATATATTTTACTGGCTAAGGAGCTAAATACAATTAGTCCTAAACAAGACTAATGGTTTCTGATTTATTTATGTGCAGTGTAAGAAAATATTTGAATTCTTGTTTTGAATGTATTAATTTAAAGTTTGTTCAGTTTCATTCCTCCTCCCGCACTCATGTATAAAAGGGGAAGGAGGGAATACATAATTTTGATCTGACAGTCTATCAACAACTACTGGCTTTCACAATAAAACACTTGATTTGGTTATACCCATCTTTAAGGTTGTATATTTATTAGGAATTTTGTGCATTGAATTATAAGTAGGATTATGTGATGAGAAGAGGGCTCCAAGTTACTATTTTTATTTTTCGTTAATCCTCACATGAGGATTCTTTTGATTTTTAAGGGAAGGGGAGAGAAAGGGAAAGAGAAAGATCAGTGTGAGAGACATCAATTGGTTATCTCCCGAATGTGCCCCTACTTGGCTGGGGATCCAACCTGCACCCAGGTACATGCCCTAGACTGGGGATTGAACCCTTGATCCTTTTCGATGCATGGCCCAACGCTCTTAACTACTTAGCAACACTGGCCAGGGCTCCAACTTATTTTTATTAATTATTTAGAAATCGTTGAAGCCTTAGGATCATTCTATTCAATTTTGAATTTTTTTCCCTCTGGGTCACCAGTCAGAACAGATCCTTAATACTTGTGTAACTAAAGTGAACAGGAATTTTACTGGTAGATACAGATGCCCTGTTTTCCCAAGCTGGAATTTATACCCTGACTATACTACTTGGGTAATGATAGAGGAGATTTGTTAAACGTGTAGATATTTTGTCTTAATTTTGAGTAACATCTGAATTTATATAAACAGTATCAAATATTACTTTGACCTAATAAAAAATTTAGGATATTGATTGTGGGAGGCAACTGATCAATGTTTCTCTCTCCCTATCCCTCTCTCTTTAGAACCAAAAAAAAACCAAACAAACAGAAAAAAACTTCAGGCTATTTCCCAAAGCTATCCCCTAGCCCTCAGTTTTTTCTTTTGTAGGGCTTCTACTTGTCATCTATATAATAAAGACCCAGTGGTGGTGACGCAGGAATGACCAAAGACCGGCGCAGGTGGGCAGGGCGGTATGATTTCACACACTGGGCTTCTAGTTTATAATAAGAACCTGAATGTTTTTGAATGAGACATGTTACAACTTTTAGCCAATATTATTATTGAAGTGTTATCTTGGATTCAGAAGGGAAGCATTCCTCTTTTTTATGAAAAATGGGAATTCATTATTGATTCAATTTGTTGCTGAACAGTAAGGACAAAAATAAATTAGAACTAGCATTGTTCTCTATAAAGACCAAGTGATGAGAAAAAAATGTTTGAAAATAGTGAGACTAAGCCCATTTCCACTTAATTAATGGTATCATTTTGCAGCACAAAAGTTTTAATTTTGATGTTATTTTTTTGTTGTTCCTTATGTTTTTGGTATCATATCTAAGAAACAGTTGCTAAATTTAAGTTCATGAAGATTTACCCGCTGTTTTCTTCTGTTTGATAATCCATTTGAGTTAATTTTTATATATGGTGTAAGGTAGGGGTACAGCTCTTTTCTCTCACATGTGGATATTTGTTGTCCCAGCACCATTTGTTGCTACCCCTGTAAAAAAAATCAGTTGACCAGAGATATATTTTTTGAAGTCTTAATTCTGCTAGGCTGATCTATACATATTGATTTTTTACAGAGAGGAAGGAAGAGGGATAGAGAGTTAGAAACATCCATCAGCTGCCTCCACAGCCCCCACTGGGAATGTGCCCTCAACAAAGGTACATGTCCTTGACCAGAATTGAACCTGGGACCCTTCAGTCTGTAGGCGGATGCTCTATTCACTGAGCCAAACTGGTGAAGGCTATATGTATATCTTTATGCCAGTACCACATTGTCATCATCACTGAAGCTTTGTGTGGTAAGTTTTGTAACTGGCAGTGAGAGCTCTCCAACTTAGTTCTGCGTTTTCAAGATTGGGCTATTCTAGATCTTCTGTGTTTCCATATGTTAGAGTCAGTTTGTCAATTTCTGCAAAGAAGCCAGCTGGGATTTTGATAGGGATTTCATTGAATCTGCAGTAAAATTGGTGCTTTTTGATATTAGTTTCTATTATTCTGTGTCATCAGTGCCATCTTTATATTAACTTGTACCTGGCAGATATATAAACTTGTTATCTACATAATTGGAGCATGATTATGGGTTAACCTAATAGTGGAATGGCCAATATGCAGCTAGTCTTCTGTTGTGGTAGGAAGGCCAAGGAAACAGCACATTCAAAAGCCTTATGTTCAGGGTGGCAAGAATAAATTTAATTTAAGAGATGCATATGAAGTTGAATCCACAGGACTTGATAATTGATGAAGTGTGAGAGAGAAGACGAGAAAGATACAAAAAATTATTCCAGATTTCTTAGGACAACAAAATGGAAAATATTGGAGGAGTACCATCATTGGGAACTCCCCTTACATCTGTTCCATGAAGACTGATTCATGATGATGGCTATTTGCATAGTCTTAGAGGTCCGTATAGAAAGAGAGTAGTAACGAGAGATTGTATAGCACTTGTATTTACAAAGCACTTGTACATTCCTTAGCTTAGTCTTTTGCATGGGGAGATTACCAGAGTGTATTCATTTCTTGTGGTTGCTATAACAACTACTACAAACTCGGTGACTTTACACATAGAAATCTATTCTCTAACAGTGCTGGTGGCCAGAAGTCTGACATCAAGGGTTCAGTGGAGAATCTGTTCTTTGCTTCTTCCTGCTTCTGTTGGCTATCAGTGTTCCTTGCATGTGGTGGGTGCATCTCTTTCTGCTCTGTCTTCTCATCTCCTTCTCTTCTGCCTCAAAACTCCCTCCACCTTTCACATGTGATTGTATGTAGGGTCCATGCTGATAACCCAGAATAAGGCTCTCCGCTCACGATCCTTAACTTAATCATCTTTTGCTGGAAAAGGTACTATTCACAGGGATTAGGATGTAACATTTCCTTCTAGAGGTACCAGTTGGCACTACACAGGATAAAAGAGGCCTTCAATGCACTGGTTGCTAGTGGGGGTAGATTTCTTGTGATAGCCTGAGAAAAAAAATTTTCTGAGATTTGCACAGAAGGATGAGATATAGTGGAGAGTTTTATTTTTGTGACGTTCAACCCCTGAGTTTCAAAGGTTTCATTTCCCTCAATCCCGCCAAGGAAATAGTCCCATTTTGCCTTTAGAAGGGCTAAAATCAGAGCCAGTGTCCAGAATTTTCATTCCATATTTGCCACTCCAGTGCAGCATCAGCCTAGCTTAGCTGCAGTCCATTAATCCATAGCATGTGGGGTCCGCATGGCCATGAGCCATAGGGGCAAATATAAAGAAACAGGTATAACACATATGTAACACGTTAATCAATAAAGAAATTAAAAAAAAAAGAAAGAAATTAAAAAAAAAAGAAAGAGCTCCACAAGCCAAGTGCCAAGAGTCACAAAAGAGAACAACAGGAGAGGAGCCAAGAGGGAGTCCAGAGCAACAAGAGAGGAAACAAGAGAGCGAATTCTTTGTTGAGGGGTTTATGTATTCCCAAATTTTCTCAGGTTTGCATTGGCTCCGCCCATTCTGGCCAATGCATGGTTCCCCAGGCTTGACTGACAGGCAAGTAACTTCCCTAGTCACCCCAGCTTCACTGTACATGCATTAGACCCCTTCCCCCCAGTAAACCTGCAGGGAGTGGGCCAATGGTTTCCCCGGGGAGGGCAGAATTGCAGCTTCCAAATAACATGCCTATAATATCTGGCCTTCCCTTTGTTCCTTCCTATTATTAATAACTAGCTAATGAAAATGGTATCACATTGCAATCTTATATCTTACCAGGTCACTATGTCATTAATTGTGAAATTTGTCCTTGAGCCCAAATCCTTGTCCCATCTTTTACCAGTATGCTATAAATCATAACAGAAAACTAGAGAGAGAGGGAAAAATAGCTAAGGCATAAAAACAGAACAGAAGAGAAGCAGGGAAGTAGAAAACAAAATTAAATTGCAGATGACCTTCTGACAGTAAGTGAAAAGATGCCGATAGGATCAGTCCAGGGGCAATTTACCAGTTAATAATTACACCCTCCTGAGGTTTTTGTTACCATATTCTGTGGTTTAGTGTTCCAGGCCTGAAACAATCTACAATGAAGATAATTCCAGGTACTTTACAACAACTGTCAGAGTGCCTTGCAAATAATAGCATTTCATCATTGGAAGATGCCATAGTGATCAGCCATGGTTATCAGTACATGGTTATAAGTTCCATCAGGACTGTTGATGTTTTTATAAACCTTTCCAGTAGTTACTTGCTAGATAACTGACACTCCCAGGCAAATGGTAAACAACTTAGCTTTCATTTTTTTTTCTACTTATTGTCATTCTTGTTTTTTTCAAGCGTCATTCTAATGAGAGAGACTACTGTTACTAGATCAGCTGTTCTGAACTTTGGCTGCATATTAGAATTATCTGGGGAACTTTTAAGACCATAATGCTACTACTGCCCACCCCAGAACAATTAAAACACAGTCTCTGGGAAAGGGACCTGAGAGAAGGGATACTCCAATATTTCTCCTTTAATTTTTTAATTTTCACATTCACATTTTAAAATTGACATGTAAAATAATTTAAGTTTAATGAATGGCAAAGTGTTAAATTCCTAGCAAATTGTACATATTGACTTAAAAAGATAAAAGTCACGTTACTTCTTTAAATGTATATAATGGGATGTAAATGCCACAGTGTTAACATGTTAATTCTTAGCACTAGGACATTTCCCATCATTCTTCTCCAAACCACTTCCTTTATAAAATTTTATCCTACCAATGTAAAATGTTTTCTTGCTTAACTGTCTTTTATTTATTTCCATTCGTAATTCTCTGTAGCAAAAAATATATTTAAATTTTAAAATTTCCTGTGACCTCGAGGCTTTATGAACTGAAAATTTCTACATTGTGTGATCATTATAACTATTAGAACGCAATTATTAAAACCAACATTAATATATTATAATTTTGAGGGAAAAAATCCAAGTTTTCATCAATGAGTGAAAAATAAACTAAATATGGTATATATATGATAGAATGTGCAGAAACAAAAGAATGAAATATATATATTTTAGCATGGGTGGATTTGAAAAGCATAATTTGAGTGAAATAAGACAGGCATAAAAGAGTATATACTGTATGATCCCATTTATATAAAAATCCTAGAAAATACAAACCAATCTATAGTGACAAAAAGCAGACTGGTAGTTGAGGGCTGGCAGTGGAGAGAGGGAGACACTGCAAAAGGCTATCAGAAAACTCTTAGAAATGATGGAAATGTTCTATAACTTTAATAAGATGGTGAGTTTATAGGTTTAGTCATTTATCAAAATTCAAAGAATTTTTACACACTGAGTGGGGCGAAAATAGGTTTGTAGTTGCATGGACAATCCTATCTAATAAAAGTAATATGCAAATTAATCATCACTCCACTACACCCACAAGCCACGGCCACCAGCCCATCAGGAGCAAGTATGCAAATTAACCCCAACCAAGATGGCTGCAGCCACAGAGCAAACAAGAGGGATGCTTGGGTTTCCCCGGCGATGGAGGAAGCCAAGCTTTCCACACACCCTGGCAGGCCCAGGCCTCCACTCAAGGCTACAGAGTTTCAATTATAGAAGATAAATAAATCCCAACAAAAATGGCGGCAGCCATGGAGCTAGAGAGAGCAGGAGGCTAGGGTTGCCCCTGGCGATGGAGGAAGCCAAGCTTCTGCAACCCTGGTCTATTTTAACCTCCACTTAAGGCTACAAAGTTTTGATTATAGAAGAAAAATAAATAACAGAAACCAGGGCCTCCGCTTGGGTTGCTGAGGGGTGCGGCCAGCCTGCAAACTACCACAGACTCTTGCCCAGGCCACCCCATACCCCAAGGAAACCCCAACCTGATCTGGGACATCCTTTAGGGCATGGCCCCCACCCATGCACCAGGCCTCTATCCTATCTAATAAAAGTAATATGCAGATTGACCATCACTCCAACACACAAGATGGCATCCCCCATGTGGTCAAAGATCCTGCCCCCAAATGGACACAAGATGGCCACCACAAGATGGCCAGCAGGGGAGGGCAGTTGGGAGGGACCAGGCCTGCAGGGGAAAGCAGTTGAGGGGGACCAGGCCTGCAGGGGAGGTAGTTAGGGGTGACCAAGCCTGAAGGGGAGGGTAGATAGGGGTGACCAGGATTGCAGGGGAGGGCAGTTAGGGGCTAACAGGCTGGCAAGGGAGAAGTTAGTCATCAATCAGCCTGGTATGGGAGTGGTTAAGGGGTGATCAGGCTGGCAGGCAGAAGCAGTTAAGGGGGAATCAGGAAGGCAGGCAGGTGAGCAGTTGAGAACCAGTAGTCCTGGATTGTGAGAGGGATGTCCCAGATTGGAGAGGCTGCAGGCTGGGCTGAGGGGCACCCCGACCCCATGTATGAATTTTATGCACCAGGCCTCTAGTAATATAATAATTGAATAAACTCTGTTTCATGTACTCACAATTGTAAACCCACTTTTGTTCCACCCTTGGTGTTAATAAAGTCAGTAAAATATGTTCCAATTTTTATAAGTACTAAAAGGCAAAATTTTATTGGAAATATGAACAAGAATAAATCCCTACTCAAAATAGTAAAAATCTCTCAATTTCAAACCAAAGATAATAAGGCTGCTGTAGACTCACCCCTCCACCCCCACATATGACTTCATTTCCTATTCTGCTCAGCTCATTTTACCCACTTCTCATTCACCAGGCCATATGTCCACTCCTGAAGCTGCTTCTTTCTTCTTTAAGTCTTTTCCCAAATGCCATCTTTCCAGTGAAGCCCTCCCTGAACACCCCTTAAAATGGTAACCTGAACCTCCATCCTCATGTCTCCATCTCTTCTGCCCACTCTTCTTTTTCTTTATTCCATAGACGTTAACACCTTCTAAATACTGTGCCATTTACTTATTATATTTAGTACTTATTGCTGTTAGGTATAAGCTCCTCCAGGTCTGCTTTGTTTGGTTTTGTATTGTACCTGGCACATACTTAGCACTCAGTAAATGTTGAATAAAGGAATGAATGAAAGTAGGTTTAAAGCTGAAGGATTTTTAAAAAATATATATTTTATTAATTTTTACAGAGAGAAAGAGAGAGGGAGAGAGAGTTAGAAACATCGATGAGAAAGAACTATCAATCAGCTACCTCCTGTACATCCCCTACTGGGGATGTGCCTGAAACCAAGGTACATGCCCTTGACAGGAATTGAACATGGGACCCTTGAGTCCATAGGCGGACACTCTATCCACTGAGCCAAACTAGTTAGGGCTGAATAATTTTTTAAATTTTATTTTATTTTTATTTTTTAAAATATATTTTATTGATTTTTTACAGAGGAAGGGAGAAGTAGAGAGAGTTAGAAACATTGATCAGCTCCCTCCTGCATGCCCCCTACTGGGGATGTGCTCGCAACCAAGGACCGAACCTGGGACCCTTCAGTCTGACGCTCTATCCACTGAGCCAAACCAGTTTTGACAGATTTTTTTTAAATTTAAATTTTATTTTGTTAACCTTCACCAGAGGATATTTTTTTTCATTGCTTTTCAGAGAGTGGATGGGAGGGATGGGGAGAGGGAGAGAGAGAAAAAAAGAGACAGAAACATCAATGTGAGAGAGACACATGGACTGGTTGCCTGCTACACATGCCCCAACCAGGGTATGGGGAGGGAATCCCCAACCCAGGTACGTGCTATTGACCAGGAATTGAACCTGTGACCCTTCAGTGTGTGGGCCAACACTTAACTACTGAGTCACACCAGTCAGAGCTAAAACTGAAGACTTTTTTTTTAAATATATGTATTTTATTGATTTTTTTACAGAGAGGGAGAGGGATAGAAAGTTAGAAATATCAATTAGCTGCCTCAAGCACACCTCCTACTGGGGATGTGCGCACAACCAAGGTACATGCCCTTGACTGGAATTGAACCTGGGACCTTTCAGTCTACAGGCTGATGCTCTATCCACTGAGCCAAACCGGTTTCAGCTAGAAGACTTTTAAAGTTAGTATATATTTGTGTCTATAAGATCCCTCATGAAACGTTTTAAACTTCTCGAGGGATTTTTTTGAGGGTACCCTGTCTGAAACAAAAACAAGAAGAGAAAACCTTCAGTTCAAAGTGGTTGATTCAATGGAGTTCAGGAGAACTCAGTATAGCCATAGGATGAACTAACTTCAGTGAAACACAGGGTCTTAACTAGGAGGCAAAGTTCTGTGAAGCTAGGCACTCTTCTTCCTTACAATGAGAATGCAAAATTCGGAGGAAAAGTACATGTAAGAGAAGGCAAATTTAGGACAAGTTGTAAAGATGTGTTTGGTTTCCCAACTTGAAGTACGTGCAGTATCATTAGTGGGGAGAAGGAGAATGTCCACATTCTTACAGCCTCTAAATGGTTGGTTGTTCACATAAACCAAAAGAGCAGAGCAGATGCGAAGCAGACTCGGAGACAACTCGGAAGCAGGCGGCGTGGGGAGAAGGATGTTAACCTTCCTGTGCAGCTTCTGTTACATTTTAACTCTTCGTGTAACATGAGAGATTTGTGCTTTCAGTCACATCACTGAACCGATTTTCAAAGCCTGTCTCATTTCCAAATCAGAGGGAAAGTGTCATAACTTAGGTAGGTTTCTGTATTGCTTACATTAAGCACCCAAACCCGACAAATGCAGCAGAAAGTCAGAAGTGGGTCAGGAGAAACAGGCCTAGTTGTAGGGTGATTGTCTGCATTTAAAGGGGCTACTGGATTTTGGAATAAATCAAGTAGACAACAGTCCCTAGGCGGTCCCACCCAGTGGCCCAATTGAGGGTGGGGTGAAGGTATACAGATGGCAAGTGAAACACATGAAGGGATGCTCCTCATCGGATGTCATCAGGGAAATGCAACATAGAACAACAACGAGATACCACTACATGCCTAATAGGATGGCCAAGACAGAACACTAATGGCACCAAATGATGGCAAAGATGTGGAGCAACAGGGATCCTCGTATGTTGCGGGGGAATGCAAAATGGTTCAGCCACTTGGGAAGACAGTTGGGTAGTTTTTTGCTTGTTTGTTTTTTACAAAACGACTCTTACCATACAGTCTAGCTATCGTGCTTTTTGTTATTTGCTCAGAGTTGAAAATGGATGTCCACACAGAAACCTGGCCATGGATATCGATGGACAGCTACTTATAATTGCTCAAACCAAGTGTCCTTAAGTGGGTGAATGGATAAATAAGCGGTGGTATGTTGGGACAATGGGATGTTATTTAGCGCTAAAATGAAATTAGCTATCAAGCCATGAAAAGACCTGGAGGAACCTTGGATGCATATTTCTAGGTGAATGAAGCCAATCTGAAATGCATACGTACTGTATGATTTCAACCAGATGACATTCTGGAAAAGGCAAAATGATGGGGACAGTGAAAATGTCAGTGGTATTCAGGAGTTAAAGGGGAGGAAGAGATAAAAAGGTAGAGCACACAGGATTTTTAGGGCAGGGAAACTACTCTGTATGATACTATAATGATAGATACATGTCACTGTACATTTGTCCAAACCCATAGAATGTGCAACACCAAGAGGGAACCCTAATGATGTTTCCTTTAGGTTCATCAGTTGTAAGAAATGTACCACTCTGGTGAGAGATACTGATAATGGGGAAGCCTTGCCTGAGTGGGGGTGTGGGGGTATATGGGAAATCTCTGTACCTTCCTCTCAGTTTTGCTGTGAACCTAAAACTGCTCTGCAAAATAAAGTCTGTTTTTAAAAACAAACTCCCCCCACCCCAGACCTACTGAGTCACAATCTTCATTTTCAGCAAGTCCAGGTTCTGCATATGTCCAGTAACATTTAAGTCTACTGTAACAGGCATGTACATATGCGTCCTCCTCTGCTAAGGCTGCGCAGTTCAGGGAGCGCTCAGTACCCACTGGCTGAGGCTGAAGGCGTCTGAGGCAGACGGCGAGCTGGATGGGACTCTGGTTATCTTTCATCCAGCGAATGTTCTTCCCAGGTCCTCTCTCTCACTTTATCAACCTCAGATGGTGGTGTAATATACATACTGCTCTTCACCTTGATTTTTTTGGTTATTGTTTCACATTTAGCCACACTTCAGGACATAGTTATTTAAAACTGCACTGTATTCCATTGTATGGGTAGATCATAATTTTTTATTAAATTTTTTTTTATTGATTCCAGTGAGGAAGGGAGAGGGAGAAAGAAATAGAAACACCAATGATGAGAGAGAATCATTGATCAGCTGCCTCCTGCACACCCCACACTGGGGATTGATCCCACAACCCAGGCATGCGCCCTGGGAATTGAACCATGACCTTGTGGTTCATAGATAGACGCTCAACCACTGAGCCACACCAGCTGGGTTATACCATAACTTTTAAACAAGTTCCCTAATGATGCTTTCAAAATCGTTGCTGTTACCAAAAAATGCTGCCATAAATAGAGTCATACCTGTATGTACATGTTATTTTGTTCCTCTGTGAATGTATCTGTAAGATATAAATTCCTTAAAGTGGAAAGGCTGGATTAGAGGTATAAGCATTTGTAATTTTGATTTGTGGTATCAAGTTGCCCTTCACAGAGGTAATACCAATTACATACTTGCTAGCAATATGTGTGTACCACATATTTTTTAAGTAGCTGCATGTTATTCTATTGTAGGGATTGCCATAATTTATTTTCTGTCTCCTGTTTGTGAATATTAAAACTGATTCTCCAGCTCACATTTATTGAGCTCTCAAAACTACACTATTTTATTTCATTATGGCCAAACTATTCAACATGGTAGAGTGGACAGTCTTGGGAGGATTCTTGTCCTTGACTTGTTATTGTTGTCATTATCATAACAACAGCACTGCAAACGCTTTCTAAGTGTCTCTCCATCTATGATCTCACTTTTGTGACAACACCTCGCCTCTCACCCTGGGACTTTCTTCTGTGAACCCAGCAGGATGACATCCCTCAAGTCAAGTTCCAAAGCTTTGAAGCAGATCAGCAGATCAGGGCCCCCTAATGACTGATTACACACAGCCCTGACCCCACACAGCTTCAAGCTTGTTGTTTTCCGCAGCCTTTCATCCCCGCATCCTGAAGATGAGCCCCCCTCCTCCCCAGCGGGAAAGCAAACAGTGGGGTGGGAAGAGCGTGATGCACATGCACGGCCCATCCCAAGGCTGGGCGAGGGGGAGCTCTCTGATCTCCACAGTGACTTGTTTGTAAATGCCATTCCCTTCATGCCAGAGGCCCCAACAGAGAAGTGGGAAGGGGACAGCTGTGGCCCCAGGAAGCGGAAGGCTCATATCTGTATGAACAATACAAGAAGTGGTTCCTTGCCGAGACCGGTTTGGCTTGCGGACTGAAAGGTCCCAGGGTCTATTCCGGTTGGGGGCATGTACCTTGCTTGCGGGCACATCTCCACTGTGGGGCATGCAGGAGGTGGCTGATTGATGTCTCTCTCTTATCGATGTTTCTGACTTTCCCTTCCTCTCTGTAAAAAATCAATAAAATATATTAAAACAAAACAAAACAAAACAAAACAAAACAAAACAAAAACAACAAGAAGTGATTTCTGCTGAGCATCTCCAGGTTGTCATATTTAGTTCCTCTCTAGCCTCAAACTTCGATGAATTCATACTGTTTGTCTAAGAGTTCCCAAATATTTAGAGGTTCTCAGAGATGGCGGCCTGAGATAGAGAGAGTTTTCAGGAAAGAATGCTACAACACCAGCCATGATGGCCGTCCCTCATTCTCCTTGGCTTCTCTAGTTTGGATCCAATTGGAAATCAGAGTGAGATTGAGATGCTGCTAGAAATTATTTTGGCCTGAGACCCATGCATATTTAAATCCTACTGAAGAATAACCAATAAAGTCATATAGTCAAAAAAACAGAAATGCTTGATTGATAAATATGCTTTGATCCCCAACCCCAATATAGACAATCCACATAAAGTTTTCTCAAGAGCAGGCCTATTCTAACCCAGCTTTTCTCATCCAAAGATCCCAAACCACAGTTCTGGCTTACCGCAGCATGGCCACGAGGAAGGAAGAGGGGAGAAGGTGGTGGCCATGACTTACTTCTTGTGAGCATGGACCCTGGACCTCAGCATTTTCACAGCTTGGAAGGAAGACAGAGCCACACTTCCCTGGGTGCAATATTGGGGGAAGCATGTTCCAAACATCTTGCAAAAATAGATTTAAGAAAAATCAAATTACCAATACTGACAGCAAGTTAAACTCTTCTATTGTAAGTCTTCACTTTGATATATAATTTATGTAAATGAGTCATAGTTTGAATATGAGTTGATCATCTACTCTTCTGATCATTGCGTGAACCCCCAGGAATACTTACAACGTCCCCACTCTGATTACGAAGGAAAAAATAACCTGTATCTAGAGGTCTGGGCCAAGAACACTTTGGCAAACTTGATCTGGATGGCAATTGGCTGCACCGTTTGGCAGGAGTTTTGCTGTCCAGTTCAGTGGATTTTTCTATTTCTGTGAAGTTCAGACACCCACAGCTGTTGACCCCAGAAAACTCCTTCTCCGTGCCTTCCCTCTTCAAGCTGTGCTCCAGCATTTCTCAATAGCAGTTTATCCCACAAACATCAGAGGGCAGCATTTGATAAGGATTCCAAAAGTTCCAGTCTCTTCTCCAGGTCAAACCTGCCTGCATGCTCCACTGCGCTAGGCGTCCCCTTCTTATTTCCTGGTCCCACTTCCATTTTCAAGCCAGGAAATGCCTTCACCTGTGGCTTTTTGCTACCCCTGTCCCCTTCTTCCTCCAGGACACAGTGAGCTGGCTGGCTTCATAGTCAGCATCCCTTCTCCCTCCTTTTAGGATGCCTGTCTGTACCAAATAGGCTGGAAAGCCAAAAACTCTATTCCCTGGTAGTTAAGATTGCAGGGGTGACTGAGTGCAAACAATCAGATGCACTTGTGGGAATTTGGAAGTGTGCACGGAGAAGCACTGTGGCGGCTTCTGCTGACTGCGGGCTGGTGTGGTGTGGAAGGGCTGGGCTCTCGGCTGTGACATCACAACATCCAGTCACCAGCTCTAGGGGCACCAGGACATCGGGCACTGGGCACGCAGGTTTGGCTGACGCCAGTCTAGCAGGAGCAGTGCGACTTTGAAGGCAACAGCTGCTGCTCTGGGACATGGTGATTTCTAGTTGCAGTTTAGGCGGTGAGTTTCTGGAGCTAACAATTCCCCGCTTCTCTGCCTCCTTGGTCATGGCAGGCCAGCTCTGTCATCTGGGAGCCACTTCAAATTTGCTTTCTCTAGCCCTTCCACTATTTTATATGCACGCGATTCTCTGCATTTCTTAAATACCTCCCTGCCTAAAATAGCTGGAGTGGTTTCTGTTTTCTAACTGACCCCTGAATGATGCCCTGGCTGAAGGTAAGCAACAGCTGCAGCCTAAATTCAGCACCGTGATCCCGCTCTCTCTCTGATCTCCGGAGCCACCAGGTGAATGGAAATGCAATGCCACCCCATGAAATCTCTGGAGTGACAAGTTCCTTCTTCCCGTGTGGCTTGTCCCACTTCTAAGGTAAGTAAGTGACTATGACCCCACCACTGCCACTAGCATAATGGATGTGAGGGGGTGATCAAGCTCACAGCTGTGATTCATTCAATAATCATTTACCTCACCGATGACACGAGACAGTAAGAAAGGCTTAGTAGGAACCGTTCTAAGAAGGGCAGCTTCCCTGGTCCCGCAGATACAAATTGCCTGACGGACGGGTTGTGAAATCGGTACCTTGAGACACCTACAGATCCAGGGGCGCATGCCGACTTCCTCAGCTGCTCTACGTGTATTCTCTATGGATGAGGCACAGCTAGGATGTGTTCACCGGCACTGCTCACACACTAGCAAGAAAGCTACCTGAACCCATCTGACCTCACAGTATAGCTTTTCAACAAAATACATCTGCTTACCTGTGCCTTTCAACAGCTTCTCTGGGGGCCTTTGAAGTCCAAGGGTCTTTCACATGAATTCACAGAAGATCACCACTCTTAGAATGGCACCCAGTTACTGTAGCTGGCGTGTTGAATGTAGAGTCTCTGGGTATGTGGACTCTTTAATAATAAACACCCAGATTTTTACATAAGATACTTGGAAAGACTGCTAATTCAACCTACAGCCCACAAAGTCACATCTCGAGTTTGATTTTTAGGGAGTCACAAGAGGAAATTCCTCACTTTTCTATGACCAGCATTCACTAACAATCTCTGAGTCTTGTAACTTTGGGGCTAAGATTATTGTAAGAATTAGAAAAGACAGAGATTTATAAATACTCAAATCCCTCTTAAAAGTCCACCATTAAGCCAGGGTGGTGTGATTCAATGGTTGAGTACTGACCTATGAACCAGGAGGTCATGGTTCAATTTGCAGTCAGAGCACATATCCTGGTTGGTGGGCTCAATCCCTACTGCTGGGTGTAGAGGAGGCAGCTGATCAATGAATCTCTCCCTCTCCCTCTCCCTTCCTCTCTGAAATCAATAAAAAAATGTTAAAAACAAACCCCCCTCCCCCACACACACCATTGAAATGTCATTGCATAAGCAGTTCTACCTTCCCTGTCTTCAGAAACTGTTCTTTCTGCCAAACTGAGACTCTTTCAGGAGGAAGCTTATAATCCCCTTCAGGCTACATCTGTTTTCAGCAGATTGGGGACTAGGACTAGATCCCATTTTTTCCTGGGGTCATAGGCAAAACTGGACACTTCAAAAGAAAGTTTATGTTCTGAAAGCATTGTAGCAACTGGATAATTTATACCAGCAAGTGCAGTTCCTTTTTAGGAATGAACATTGATTCTACATGCCTCAGAACATAGATGATACTCTTAGATAGGGCCAAATTTGTTTGTGTAGGTCTAACTATACCCTACACCTTGCTCCCTGGAACCAATGTTCATTCTGTTAGGATCCTTCCGTTGTAAACAATAAATCAACTGTGGATAATTGGAATGGTGTCATAGTTAATAGGGCAGGCTTTCCTGGGAACAAATGCTGACTTTCGCTTACTAACTATGCCACTAGATAATCAAACTAACCTCTATTTGCTCTGTGTAAAAGGAAATAATAGAAATTCTACACACTTCATAAGGCATGTGAGGAATAGGTGGGGAATTCTTGTGAAGGTTTGGCACATAGTAACTCTTCAGTAGATCTCAACTGTGATTTTTATTTCTAGCTGGCCTTCCTTGCATTTCTCCAAAGAATTATTTGTAATCATTGAATAGGTAAATCCCTGAAAACAAATAAGTTGTTTCTAAGTGAACACTTGTACTTTGCGGTGTTGGCCCTTGTGGCGTTAAGTTGGAGCTTCTGCTTGAAACCATCTGTGTATTTTGGGTCCTAGAGTAAGCAGACCCTGAGACAAGGTTTGGAGTACGAGAGGTTTATTGGAAGGTAATATTTGTGAAAGATAAGAGGGCAAAGAAGTGGATTTGTGATGTAGTTCTGACACCTGTGAAGCGAGAGGAGGATGAGGCAGGATTGGGTAGGAAAAGCCTCAGACCTTGATTCAGATTTGACAGAACCTTGGCCAACTCAACAGAGAGCTCCCTAGCAGATTGCACGTTAGAGGAATATGCAGAAATAGCCAGGTCCTGGTGTTCCCTCTGCACAGCCAGAGGCTGAGGGACGCTTTGGAAGAGCATGGCTTTCGCGTGAAAGGTAAGACAGCTTAGTGCTTAGACAATCATATACTTGACAGAGTGTCCCTTCTGATATTTCTAGTACCCACCTGGCACCATACATAGTTATTACAATATTATCAACTATATTGCCTACACTGCAACTTACATTCCTATGACTATTTTGTACTGCTAATTTGTAGTTCTTAATTCCCTTCTCACCCAGTCCCCCAACTTTTTCCCCTTTAGCAACCATCTGTCTGTTCTCTGTATTTATGTGTTCATTTACATTTTGTTTGTTTAATTTATTTTGTTTGTTAGATCCGACATATAAGCGAAATCATGTAATATTTGTCTTTCTCTGACTGACGTATTTCACTTAGCATAAAACCCTCTTCATCCATGCTATCACAACTGGTAAGATTTTATTCTATTTATGGCTGAGTAACAGTCCATGGTAAATTTCTACCATTACTTTTTTATCCACTTATTTATTTTATTTCTTTTTTCTTTTTTTTAAATAAATCTTTATTGTTCAGACTATTTCAATTGTTTCTCTTTTTTCCCCCTACGTCTCCCCTCCACCTGGCTCCCACCCCACCCTCTGCCCTTAACACTCCCCCACCCATTGTCCTCATCCACAGGTGTATGATTTTTGTCCAGTCTCTCCCTGCACACCCCCTCACCTCTTTCCCCCTGAGAATTATCAGTCCACTCCCTTTATATGCCCCTAATTCTGTTATATTCACCAGTTTATTCTGTTCATCAGATTTTCAATTCACTTGATTTTTAGATTCATTTGTTGATAGATATGTATTTGTTGTTCATAATTTTTACCTTTACCATTTTCTTCTTCCTCTTCTTAAAGAGTACCTTTCAGCATTTCATATAATACTAGTGTGGTGTTGATGAACTCCTTTAGTTTTTTCTTATCTGTGAAGCTCTTTATCTGCCCTTCAATTCTGAATGTTAGCTTTGCTGGGTAGAGTAATCTTGGTTGTAGGTTCTTGCTATTCATCACATTAATATTTCTTGCACTCCTGTCTGGCCTGCATAGTTTCTGTTGAGAAATCAGCTGACAAATCGTATGGGTAATTAACTGTTTTTCCCTTGCTGCTTTTAATATTCTCTCTTTGTCTTTTGCTCTTGGTATTTTAATTATGATGTGTCTTGCTGTGGTCCTCTTTGGATTCTCTTTGTTTGGGGTTCTTTGCGCTTCTTGGACTTGTAAGTCTATTTCTTTCACCAGGTGGGAGAAGTTTTCAGTCATTATTTCTTCAGTATCTTGCTCTCTCTCTTCTTCTGGCACCCCCATAATCTGGTGTTGGTACACTTGAAGTTGTCCCAGAGGTTCCTTACACTATCTTCACTTTTTTTTTCTCTTTTTTCTTTTCCAGTTCAGTGTTTTCTGCTTCTTTGTATTTCAAATCTTTGACTTGATTCTTGCATTCCTCTAGTCTGCTGTTAGCTCTCTGTATAATATTTTTTATTTTAGTCAGTGTATGTTTAATTTCTAATTAGTCCTTTTTCATCTCCTCTTGCTAAATTTATCCATATTTTCTAGGACATTCTTGAAAAATCTTATAACCATGGTTTTGAACTCTATATCCAGTCTCTTGTTTTTCTCCATTTCTTTCATTTGTGATCTGTTTTTTTGTCTCCATGTAATTCGCTGCTTCCCTGACTTGGTAGCTTTTTATGCTAGATGTCCTATGTGGCCCAGTAGCTCTGCCTCTCCAGTTACCTGAGATGGACACTCTTGGTGCACTCCTTTGTGAACTGTGTGTACAGTCTTGTTGTAGTTAATTCTTTCTTTTTTCTTTTATTAGATCTTTATTATTCAGATTATTACATTTGTTTCTCTTTTTTCCCCTCCATAGCTCCCCTCCATCCAGCTCCCACCCCTCCCTTTACTCTTACCTCCCTCCCATTGACCTCATCCATAGGTGTATGATTTTTGTCCAGTCTCTCCCTGTACACCCCTCACCCCTTTTCCCCTGAGAATTATAAGTCCACTCCCTTTCCGTGCTCCTGATTCTATTATATTCACCAGTTTATTCTGTTGATCAAATTTTTAATTCACTTAATTTTTAGATTCACTTGTTGATAGATATGTATTTGTTGTTCATAATTTTAATCTTTTACCTTTTTCTTCTTCCTCTTCTAAAAGAGTACCTTTCAGCATTTCATACAATACTAGTTTGGGGTTGATGAACTCCTTTAGCTTTTTCTTCTCTGTGAAGCTCTTTATCTGCCCTTCAATTCTGAATGATAGCTTTGCTGGATAGAGTATTCTTGGTTGTAGGTTCTTGCTATTCATCATATTGAATATTTCTTGCCACTCCCGTCTGGCCTGCATCTGAGAAATCAGCTGACAGTCGTATGGGTGCTCCCTCGTAGGTAATTGACTGTTTTTCTCTTGCTGCTTTTAATATTCTCTCTTTGTCTTTTGCTCTTGATATTTTAATTATGATGTGTCTTGGTGCGGTCCTCTTTGGATTCCTTTTATATGGGGTTCTGTGTGCTTCCTAGACTTCTAAGTCTATTTCTTTTACCAGGTGTGGGAAGTTTTCAGTCATTATTTCTTTAAGTAGGTTTTCAGTATCTTGCTCTCTCTCTTCTTCTGGCACCCCCACAATTCTGATGTTGGTATGCTTGAAGCTGTTCTAGAGGCTCCTTACATTATCTTCACATTTTTGGATTCTTTTTTCCTTCTTGCTTTTCCAGTTGAGTGTTTTCTGATTCTTCATATTTCAAATTTTTGACTTGATTCTTGCTTTTCTCTAGTCTGCTGTTAAGACTCTGTATAATATTTTTTATTTCAGTCAGTGTACGTTTAATTTCTAGTTGGTCCTTTTATATATTTAGTTGGACCTTTTCCATCTCTAGTTGGTCCCTTTTCATCTCCTCTTGGCTCTTGCTAACTTTATCCACCTTTTCTAGGATATTCTTGAAAAACCTTATAACTGTGGTTTTGAACTCTATATCCAGTTGTTTGTTTTCCTCCATTTCTTTTGTTTGTGATCTCTTCCTTTGTCTTGGCATTTTCACTATGCCGGGAGAACTTTTGTTTTGGATTCAGCCTTATGATACAAGACTTGAAAAACTGCAAAAGCCTCTCTGTTGAGCTTGGGAGGGATGAAGTCTCAGGCCATAAGGGACCGCCTTGCCTTCCAGTTGGCCCCACCCTCCATGGCCCCTGTGTCTCACGTGACTGGGTAATTGCTGGAGCAGTCCCTGTGTGCCTTTCTGGCTCCCCTGCGCTCTAGGGTTTTGTCCGAAACTGGGGTTTAGTGGAGTTAGAAGTGGCGCAGTTAGAAGTGGCCCACTTGTAAAAGCCAGCAGCACAATCAGCAGTTGGTCTTCTGCGCACAGTGCTGTGTGCGCTGCCCGACTTTTGCCCTTTTATGACTCCCCTAAATTTCCTTGTACTTCTCCCTTTTCACAGTCCAAACTGTCCCCGTATGAGTTTTGGCTGGATCTGGGGTTTAGTTTCGTAGAATAAGAGGTTCAATGCCGTTGGGAGTCTCTGTCTCCCTCCCTCCAGAGAAAGCCAGTCAGGTTCTCCAGCACCTGCTCTCTCCATGCAGCCGTCTCCATACCTCAGCTTTTTTTCTTTTCTTTTTTTTAATATATTTTATTGATTCTTTTACAGAGAGGAAGGGAGAGGGATAGAGAGTTAGAAACATCGGTGAGAGACACCAATAAGTCATCTCCTGCACGCCCCCTACTGGGGATGTGCCCGCAACCAGCATACATGCCCTTGACTGGAATCGAACCCAGGACCTTTCAGTCCACAGGCTGTTGCTCTATCCACTGAGCCAAACCAGTTTTGGCCATATCAGTTTTTTGCAGCTCCTCTGGGTCTCTGTGAGCCCCTCTCTTTCCTTCTAGTTGTAGAATTTCCACTCAGCCAGCTTTCCTGTGGTTCTGGATGATGTCCATTCTTTCTTTTAGTTGTAGTTTAGAAATCGTTGTGCGAGGCAGCAGTGTACGTGTTTACCTATGCCGCCATCTTGGATTCCTGTAGTTAATTCTTGATTGTTGTTGGTATCACTGGGAGGAATTGACCTCCAAGCCAATTGGTTGTGAGGATCAGCTGTGTCTGGGCATGCGGACTTGCCTCCAGTCCTCTGCCTTTTGCACATGCGCATGCGTGAGCTTCCAGATCTCTGACTTTCAGTTCCTCTGAGTTTCCGTGCGCTCTAGGGACCCGTATGAGTCTGAGTCCCCAGGGTATTGCCCGAAACTGGGGTTCAGTACAGTTGGACCTGGATTTTAGTGCTGTTGTGAGGTTCTGTTTTCCTCCCACTAGAGAAAGCCAGCGTCACAAAAATCAGCAGTCAGAGCTCTGTGTGTGCACTTTCGCACATACTTTTGTGTGCCCCCAGACTTCTGTCTTTCGCAGCTCCCCTAAGTTTCTATGCACTCCTTCCTTTTCACAACAGTCCAGACTCCCCCGTATGAGTCTTGCCTGGAGCTGGGGTTCAGTGCAGTTGGAATTTTCCATCTCTCTCCCACTAGAGGAAGACAGCCAGACTCTCCTCCGCCCATCCTCTCCACGTGCATGTCTCTGTACCTCAGCTTTTTACAGCTCCTCTGAGTTTTGTGAGTTCCTCTCTTTTCTTCTAGTTGTAGAATTTTCACTCAGCCAGCTTTCCTGTGACTCTGGATGGTTTCCGTTCTGTCTTTAGTTGTAGTTTTGAAATTGTTGTGTGAGGTGTTCACCTATGCCGCCATCTTGGTTTCTCTCCATCCACTTGTTTATTGATGGGCACTTGCTTCCACAGCCTGGTTATTGTAAATAATGCTGCGATAAACCTGGGAGTACACATAATTATTTTGAATTGGTATTTTGGGTTTCTTCAGATATATACTCAAAAGTGGAATTGCTGGATCATCAGATAGTTCCATTTTTAATTTTCTTCTGTGGAATTCTATTCTATGTTGCAGTCTTTGTCTTCTGTGGGAGCCCCTTTCCACGTCCAAGGTGGTTCAGGGTTCCCGGTTCAGGGTTCGGGTTCTGAAGGAGGCTGCACGCAAACAAAATGAGAGATTAGAAAACATTAATTTGGTGATATTGGGGGGCCAGGTGGGAGCCTTCCTCTAGTGCAGGCTGAGAACCTCTAGCAGGGTTGCCTAAGACCACCTTAAAACACAGATATTTATATTACAATTCATAACAGTAGTAAAATTACAGTTATGAAGTAGCAACGAAATTATTTTATGGTTGGGGGTCACCACAACATGAGGAACCGTATTAAAGGGTCACAGCATTAGAAAGGTTGAGAACCACAGCTCTAGTGGAAAGGACTGCCACTTGCTCTGGCCTTTTTCTCCCTTTTATTAAGGCTTTGGGACACACCCCTAGCCTTTAGGCAGGAAATAACAAAACAGAAATTCAGATGAAACAAATAGGTAGAGGCTGCTTTAGCTAACAATGTTTTCATCCAAACAGTGAGTAATTAGCTCTGACCTTTCAGAGCAGTTAAGATTGACCAGCCTTCTGGTTTCCTGTTTACATCCATTTAGTGAGAACAATGTTTGGTTTCCGACAGTCTTGCTGCTCTTCTGCTCTATGGTGGTTACCCAAACCTGTATCGCGATAGTTGAAAAATGTCCTTGGCTGGCTGACTTTGTTGTTACTCTTGTTGCCACTTTCTTGTGGCTGGTGGGCACTTTAGCCTGGGCTAAAGCTCTGACAGATATTAAAATAGCTACTGGTCACAATATTGTCCAAGAACGTGCACCCTGTAATCTTCAAAGAATGATGTGTTATTTTGGTTCTGTGACTAGTATGGGATCCTTAAATGTATCTATAATCTTTGGCTTTCTGAATATGATATTTTTTTTGGGAAATACATGGTTTGTGTATAAGGAGACCAGCTTACATTGTCCATCAAATACTTCTGTTCTCATAGCCAAGAAGGTATTTCACTTACTACCGGAATATAATTAAGGGAGAAGTACACTGTGTTAAAAATACATATAGCCAAAACTGGTTTGGCACAGTGGACAGAGCCTCGGCCTGCATACTGAAGGGTTGGGGGTTTGATTTCGGTCAAGGGCATGTACCTTGGTTGCAGGCACATCCCCAGTAGTGTGCAGGAGGCAGCTGATCAATGTTTCTCTCTCATCGATGTTTCTAACTCTCTACCCCTCTCCCTTCATCTCTCTAAAAAATCAATAAAATATATTAAAAAAAAAAGAGAAGCGGCAGGGGCAGGGATGGCTTCCCTCCTTTTTGGGAAGAATGGTGGCATTGCTTAGGGTTGAGGGTCACCACCAGCAAGAAAGCATGAAAAGAACATCTTAGGCTGACACAGGTGTCCTAACGCTGAAATCTCACCAGAGTCTCCGTGTCCTTTGACTGGTATCTATAGGAACAAGCCTAACGTCTAGGGCTTATTATTTTAATCCTTGGCCACATCCAGCAGGTTGAGGCCATGGCACTGACTTCCATGGTACTATTCTCCATATTAGCTGCTCTAGTCTGCATTTTCTTTTCTCCATATCTTCGCCAACACTTGTTCTTTGTTGATGAATTAATGATAGCCATTCTGACAGGTGTGAGGTAATATCTCATTGTGGTTTTAATTTGCATTTCACTGATGATTAATGACGTTGAGCATTTTTTCATATGTCTATTGGCCACTTGTGTGTCCTCTTTGAAAAAGTGTCTAGTCAGGATTTTTGCCCACTTTTTAAGTTGGATTATTTGGGGTTCTTTGGTATCGAGTTATTTAAATTCCTAATGAATTTTGGATATGAACCCCTTATTTGGATGTATCATTGGCAAATATGTTCTCCAATTCAGTAGGTTGTCTTTTTGTTTTGTTGATGGTTTCCTTTGCTGTGCAAAAATGGTTTAGTTTGATATAGTCCTATTTATTTATTTTTTCTTTTGCCTGAGAAGATGCATCAGAAAAATATTGCTAAGAGAAATGCCATGGATTTTATTACCCATGTATTCTTTTAGGAGTTTTATGGTTTTGAGTCTTATATTTAAGTACTTAATCCATTTTCAGTTTATTCTTGTATGTGGAGTAAGAAAATGGTCATTTTCATTTTTTATTTTTTGCATGTGTCTGTTCATTTTCTCAATACCATTTATTAAATACTAGAGGCCCGATGCATGAAGATTTGTGCAAGAATAGGCCTTCCTTCCTCTGGCTGGCGGCCCTGCCTCTGCCTCCTGCCTTGTTGTGTCAATTTGCATATTCCCTCTTTATTGGCTGTGGGTCCTGCCACTTTGTCAGGGAGTTACAGTCAATTTGCATATTCTGTCTTTATTAGATAGGATACCAACTTTACCCCCATTGTATGTTCTTATCTCCTTTATCATATTTTTTAAAATATATTTTATTTATTTTTTATAGAGAGGAAGGGAAAGGGAAAGAGAATTAGAAATATCCATGAGAGAGAAATATCAATCAGCTGCCTCTTGCACACTCCCTACTGGCTATGTGCCTGCAACCAAGGTACATGCCCTTGACTAGAATCAAACTTTGGACTCTTGAATCCACAGGCCAATGCTCTATCCACTGAGCCAAACCAGTTAGGGCTCCTTTATCATATATTAATTGACCATATAGGCATGGGTCTATTTCTGGGCTCTCTATCCTGTTCCATTGATCTATATGTCTGTTTTTGATGCCAGTACCATACTGTTTTGATTATTATAGCCTTGCAGTATAGTTTGATAAGAGGTAGCCTGTTATCTCTGACTTTGTTAATTTTTCTCAAGATGGCTGTGGCTAATCAGGGTCTTTCATGGTTTCATAATAATTTTTGGTTTATTTGTTCTAGTTCTATGAAAAACTCTATTGTTATTTTGATAGGAATTACATTGAATCTGTAGATTGCTTTGGGTAGTATGGACATTGTAATAATGTCAATTCTTCCTCTCCCTGAACACAGTATATACTTCCACTTATTTGCATCTTCTGCAATTTCTTCAGTGTCATAATTTTTTTTTGTGTGTGTGTACAGGTATTTTATCACTTTGGTTAAATGTATTCCTTGGTATTTTATTATTTTGCAATTGTAGATGGGATTGTTTTCTTAGTTCTGATAGTTTATTATTGGTATGCAAAAATGTAGTCAATTTCTGAATATTTGTTTTGTATCCTGCGAATTTACTGAATTCACTTATCAGTTCTGGTAATTTTTTGATGCTATTTTTGTGGTTCTCTATATACAGTATCACTAGACATCATTCATTTTTGGTGAATTTCTTTTTTTCTGCTGAGTCCAGATGGGTCTTTAGAATACTTTTCAACAAATTCTGGAAGCAGGTAACATTAAACAATCTGATCTGTCACAATGAGTTTAAATCTATATGCTGTTCTGATCTAGCATCTACCCAAGCTCTACATAAGACTGGGAATGGCCGAAACCAGTTTGGCTCAGTGGATAGAGCATCGGACTTCAGACTGAAAGGTCCCAGGTTCGATTCTGGTCAAGAGCATGTACCTTTGTTGCAGGCACATCCCCCAAGAGGGGGCGTGCAGGAGGCAACTGATCAATGTTTCTCTCTCATTGATGTTTCTAGCTCTTTATCCTTCTCCCTTCCTGTCTGTGAAAAATCAATAAAACATACTTAAAAAAAAAAGACTGGGAATGCATTGCTATTTGCAAGAGCTAGCTTCATTTCTATAAGAACATGCTACCTTATTTCACTTTTGAATCCCATACAATATGCATATAAGTACTTAATACTTCTGGGGAGAATGAATAAAATAAAAGGTCTACAGAAGTGTGTCATAAGTTGCTTCAGGTCACCCAGAAATTTTGTTGATTCATCAAACATTTTTTGAGATTTACGAGCTGGCAGATGAATTGAGTTGAATAACATAGACAAGAGCTTACATGGAGCTTACATTCTAGTAGACATTGACAATAAAGATAATGAGGACAGATAAAGAACAAGAAAGTAGCAAGCAGTAAAAATGCTACTGGTGGAAATAAAAATGATTTTGTGATAGGAATTATTGGAAGTATGGCTCTTTTTGTGAGGTATTCGGGAAAGTATATGAGAAGATGACTTTTTATTGTGATAAACTATACATAACATAAAATTCACCATTTTAGCCATTTAAATTTGTACTGTTCAGGAAGCTACAACTACCAGTACCACAGAAGGCCCCGCCCCCTTCTTTCTTCCTTACAGTCATAACCCCCAGTGATAATCTCTGTCTTGACTTCTAATGGAATAGATGAATTTTGCCTAGTTTTTAACTTTATATAAATGAGACCACACAGTATTTACTCTCTTTTTCTCTGCTTTCTTTTGTTCAATATTATGTTTGTGGTATTCATCATATTCCTGTGTATAGTTATAGCTCTTTATTCTCATTGCTGTGTGGTATTCTGCCATGTGAAAATACCACCCTTCATTTATCCCATTCTGCCAGCAGGTACTTAGGGAGTTTATGTTTTTAGTATTATAAGTAGTACTGCTATGATCATTCTTGTACATGTACTTAGTGAACATATGAATGAATTGATACTACCTATATTATATGATTATTTACATAATTACTAGTATATGTATATATTAAATATATGATGTGGAATATGGATATATACTATAAACATATTATGTACATGTGCATAGGCGTATGTACTTACTCATAAGTGGAAATGCTGGGTCACATTCAGCTGTATACATTCAGCTGTAGTAGCTTTCCACTTGGTAGCTTTCCAAAGTAGGTTATCCATCTAGAAAGGGTCCCAGTTAAGCTGTGGCCTGAAGGAAAAAAGGGAACGCATGGGGATTTCTGTACCATCGTCTCTCCACTACTCTGCCAAATGTGTCCTCTATTAAAGCGGAGAGAGGGGAAGGGGACAGTCCTCCACCTCCTTTCTGCTGTGGTCTCCCAGGGACACAGTAGTGAGAAGAGTCTGTCATTTCAGTGAGACCCAGGGAGAGAGAAGATCATGACTGATGACTCAGCCTCCTCGGCTCCACTTCCCAGAGCTCCACTCACCACATCAGTGAGCCTGTCACTGGGGGAGACATAAACACAACCATGGTGTTGATATCAGTTCTAGCAGAGATGCCAAGAGCCAAAGCCTGAGAAGAGAAGAAAACCCGTCAAGTGAAAACAAGGCCTCTACTGCTAAAGTAATCAGCGGTACCTGTTTCAGATTCCCAGGCATCTTTATGTTTTTGGGAGGTCTTGGGACTCAGGGCTTTGCCAGTTGTGTGGCCTGGGATGAAAACCATCAACTGGTTTGAAATTTAGGGCTTTCTTTGCAACAGAAATGAAAAGAGGCAAAAAAACAGAAAAAAAGAAGGAAGTTGGCCACAGTAATGCCTATAAATGCTGTGTGGGTGTGAGGGTCTGCCTCTTGTCCTAATTCAGGAAATATAAACAAAACTGGTAGAAATGGGTCATTTTGGGGAAAAATTTCCAGTGGGAAAGAGAAAAGTCTAGTTGCTTTGCCTTTCAGAGTTTCCTCAGTGTACAGAGAGCTTCCTATGAACTTCTTTCAGGTGCTCATTAAGTCCTGTCTTTAAAGAAAAGAAAGAGCAAAAATGATTGGTGTGGCAAGGTGAGGTTTCCTTTTGTATACATGGGGCCACAAGTGACTCATTGTCCATCTCTATTTGGATTGAATGCTGTGTCTTTAAGGTGGCCTAACTGCCCTTAACCACAATGCCCAGAGCTAGAAGGGGTTTCTTTTGGTTCTTTTTTTTCCTTTAATACGTATGTACAAAAAGATGAACTTCTTATTAACAAAATATTTTTATTGATTTCTGAGAAGAAGTGAGAGGGAGAGCGAGATAGAAACATCAATGATGAGAGAGAATCATTGATTGGCTGCCTTCTGCATACCCTACAGTGGGGATAGAACCTGCAACCTGGGCATGTGCTTTGACTTGGAATCAAACCATGACTTTCTGGTTCATAGGTTGATGCTCAATCACTGAGCCATGCTGGCCTAGCAAGGTATTTTTAAATAAACTTATTTTTATTATATTTATTGGGCGACATTAGTAAATAAAATTACATAGGTTTCAAATGTGGAATTATATATACACTAAAGGCCTGGTGCATGAATTCCTGCACAGGTGGGATCCCTCAGTCTGGCCAGTGATTGAGGCGGATCAGGGCGGCGAGAGGTTGGTTGGGGAGAGGGCTGTGGGAGGTTAGCTGTGGGAGCACACTGACCGCCAGGGGGCAGCTCCTGTGTTGCGTGTTTGCCCCCTGGTGGTCAGTGCATGTCGTAGCCACCAGTTGATCAGTCCCTGTTTGGTTATTCAGTTGTTCAGTTCGTCTGTCACTTAGGCTTTTATATAAAGATTACAGTGGTACTTCGAGATACGAGTGCCCTAACATACGAGATTTTTGAGATACGATCCATGGAGTGAGCTATTTTTGCTTTGAAATACGAGCAACATTTGAGATATGAGTAATCACGCTGATCAGCCGGCTGCACACGGCCCACCAGTTTACCACGACTCCAGCGTCTCATAGTTTCCCACGCCTCAAGGTTACGGAACGAATTAAACTTGTATCTCGAGGTACCACTGTATCTATTGCATTGTGTGTGTACCACAGGATCATCATTCTGAATTTTATTTCTTTTTCTTTTTTAAAAATTTAATACATTTTGATTGTTTGGATCATTACAATTGTTCCTTTTTCTGCCCCCCCACCCCACCCTCTGACCCCACCTGCTCCTCACTGTCCACATCCAGATTTTTATCCAGTCTCTTCCCGCATCCCTTACACCCTTTTACCCCCAAGAATCATCAGTCCACTCCTTTTCTATGCCCCTGATTCTATTATATTCACCAGTTCATTTCATTCATCAGATTTTCTATTCACTTGATTTTTAGATTCACTTGTTGATAGACATGCATTTGTTGTTCATAATTTTTTAAAAATATATTTTATTGATTTTTTTACAGAGAGGAAGTGAGAGGGAGAGAGAGTTAGAAACATCAATGAGAGAGAAAGATCAATCAGCTGCCTCCTGCCAACTGGGGATGTGCCAAAACCAAAGTACATGCCCTTGACCGGAATCAAACCTGGGATCTTTCAGTCCACAGACCGACGCTCTAGCCACTGAGCCAAACCAGTTTCAGCATGTTGTTCATAAATGTTATCTTTACCTTTTTCTTCTTCTTTCTCTTCTTAAAAAATACCTTTCAGCATTTCATATAATACTGGTTTGATGGTGATGAATTTCTTTAACTTTTTCTTATCTGTGAAGTTCTTTATCTGTCCTTCAATTCTGAATGATTTGCTGGGTAGAGAAATCTTGTTGTAGGTTCTTGCTATTCATCACTTTGAATATTTCTTGCTCTCCTCTCTGGCCTGCATAGTTTCTGTTGAGAAATCACCTGACAAACAAATGGGTGCTCCCTTTTAGGTAATTACTGTTTTTCTCTTGCTGCTTTTAATATTCTCTCTTTGTCTTTTGCTCTTGGCATTTTATTTTACTTACTTATTTATTTATTTTTTAAATATATTTTTATTGACTTTTTACAGAGAGGAAGGGAGAGGGATAGAGAGCTAGAAACATCGATGAGAGAGAAACATTGATCAGCTGTCTCCTGCACACTCCCTGCTGAGATGTGCCCACAACCAAGGTACATGCCCCTAACCAGAATCGAGCCTGGGATCTTTCAGTCCACAGGCTGATGCTCTATCCACTGAGCCAAATCGGTTTCAGCTGCTCTTGGCATTTTAATTATGATGTGTCTTGGTGTGGTCCTCTGGATTCCTTTTGTCTGGGGTTCTATTTCTTTCAACAGGTGGGGGAAGTTTTCTGTCATTATTTCTTCAAATACGTTTTCAGTATCTTACTCTCTCTCTTCTTCTGGCACCTCATAATTCTGATGTTGGTATGCTTGAAGTTGTCCCAGAGGCTCCTTACACCATCTTCAAATGTTTGGATTCTTTTATCTTTTGCTTTTCTGGTTGAGTGTTTTCTGCTTCTTTGTATTTCAAATCTTTGACTTGATTCTTGCCTTTTTCTAGTCTGCTGTTAGATCTCTGTAAAATATTTATTTCAGTCAGTGTATGTTTAATTTTTAGTTGGTCTTTTTTCATCTCCTCTTGGGTCTCACTAAATTTATCGATCTTTTCTAGGAAATTCTTGAAACACTTTATAACCGTGGTTTTGAACTCTATATCCAGTCATTTGTTTTCCTCCATTTCTTTCATTTGTGATCTGTTCCTTTGTCTCTGCATTTTTGCTGCTTTCGTGAGTTGGTAGAGCAGCTTTGAGTGCTAGTTGTCTTATATGGCCCCATAGCTCCGCCTCCCCAGTTACCTGAGGTGGATGCTCTTGGTGCACCCCTTTGTGGACTGTATGCACAGCCTTTTTGTAGTTAAGTCTTGATTGTTGTTGGTATCACTTGGAGGAATTGACCTCTAGGCCAATTGGCTGTGAGGATCAGCTGTGTCTATGCTGGGAGAACTTCTGTGCTGGAGACACCCTATCATATAAGACTTGCAAAATTGCAAAAACTCTGTGCTTAGCTTGGATGGGGCAGAGTCTCAGGGTGGAGCAGACAGCCTTGGCTTCCTTTCAGCCCTTCTCTATGAGGCCCCTGGGTCTCAGTGTCCCTCAGTAATCGCTGTAAGCACCTATGAGAGAAAGCCGCCCTTGAGTTTGGCCTGCTGCCAGACAGTCCAGTTTCTCCCTGAATGAATTTGGGTTCCCAGAAACTCCCCTGGAACTGGAATTCAGTGCAGTCGGGAGCTTCCATATCCCTCCCACATTAGAAAGCCAACCTCGCACTCAGCTGCCTGAGCACTCAGCCTCCCATCTTCTCCATACCTCAGCCTGTTACAGCTTCTCTAAGTCTCAATGTGCTTTACTCTTTCCTTCTACTTGTAGAATTTCCACTCAGCCAGCTTTCCTGTGTTCTGAATCATGTCATTTTGTCTTTTAGTTGTAGTTTTGATATTGTTATGCAAGGCAGCAGTTTAGATGTTTACCTCTGCTGCCATCTTGGTTTCTCTCTCCATCTTTCTGAATTTTAGTTGGGTATTCATGTTTATAGATTAGAGTTGTAGATGTAGAAAGTATTAAACATTGGAATGTATATATCCTCTAATAGTTGTATGTATGTGTGTTCTAACAGAGTTTCTTGTATAGTTTTCTTTATTTATTTTCCCTAAGAATTCTCTGGGAACATAAAAATTAGCTAAAAAATTCTTAGCAGCTGAACTCTGCTTATATTGGTTTCCTTATATATAGGAATCAAACACGAGAGCAAGGGAGAAAGCTCATTTAAACATGGGGCCCCATGTGTCCCAGTCTGAACAATGCCTTACATTGAATAAATACAAGTTTGACAATTGACACTAATCACAAGGTAATTCAAATGTTTACAGGGACTTTCAAAGAATGTCAAAAGAATATCCAGCAGAAGCATTTAAAATTATTGCTTCATCTCTTTTTCCTTTCCCTACCCACTCTAAAGTTCTTCCCAAAGACTGTCAGCTCACCAAATTTCTTTCTCATCCCTGCATATACTCATGGTTCTGGTCTTTCTCTTTTTGTTTTCCCAGGATAAGGTTTTCTCTTTCTTTAGTCTGTCTGTTATCTTCTAATTTTCAGACCTTTTACCCATGGTTCCAATTAGCTTTACTGAAGTCCTGGAGGCAAGCATGTAGTCACAAAGAGGCAAACTTGTGTACTCTTAAACAGTAGTGCTTTTAACCCCACTTGGACAATATTTTTATTTTTTAATATATGTTATTAATAGTTAGAAACATCAATAAGAGAGAAACATTGATGAGATGCTTCCTGCACACCTCCTACTGGGGAGATGCCCGCAACCAAGGTACATGCCCTTGACCAGAATTAAACGTGGGACCTTTCAGCCCTTAGGCCGATGCTCTATTCACTGAGCCAAACTGGTTAGGGTTGGCAATATATATATTTTTAATATGACCCATACAACAGACTGTTTTCCAGTAACTAAATGGCAAGACTTTTTTTCTTCTTCTTCAATAAGAGGCCAGGCCAATAGAGTTACCAAAACCCACATTTTTGAAGACTGGAGAAAAAGATGAGGGAAAGAGTTGAAATGTGGTTTATGATGAACAGCAGCACTGGGCTGGCGTGGCTCAGTGATTGAACATCAACCTGTGAACCAGGGGCATCACGGTTTATTCCCAGTCAGGGCACAAGTCCCAGTTGTGGGCTCAATCCCCAGTGTGGGGCATGTAAGAGGCAGCTGGTCAATGATTCTCTCTCATTATTGACATTTCTATCTTTTTCTCCCTCTCCCTTCCTCTCTCTGAAATAAATAAAAATATATTAAAAAAATATGAGCAGCAGAAGTTATACAATTCTGCCTTGACCTACCTTACTCCCCTCCTCTGATGACATCACATGCTGATAATTTTCCCTGGAAGCTCTGTTTCTTTTAAAAATTTTTTTATTGTGTTACATATATACATATTTTCCCATTGTCCCCCCTCCCCCAGGCATACCCCAATCCCCCAGTGTCTTGTGTTCATTGGTTATGCTTATAGGCATGCATACAAGCCCTTTGGTTGATCTCTTATCTACCCCACCTCTCCTTCATCTTCCTGCTGTAATTTGACAGTCTGTTTGAAGCTCTACTGCCTCTGTATCTGTCCTTTTGTTCATCAGTTTATAATGTACTTTATTATCCACAAATGAGTGATATCATGTGGTGTTTCTCCTTCATTGACTGGATTATTTCACTTAGAAGCTCTGTTTCTTTTTTTTTTTTTAAATGAAAAGATGAGTACATTTTAATAAAAACAGAACAATATGTGGTTACTGCCTGCCTGTTTAATGCAGAAGCTCTGTTTCTTGATCTCAGGACAATATCAATAAATCATCTCATTGGAAATTTATTTACTTTTGAAAAACAGAATTTCAAGCTCAAGTTTGGCAATTTCTCTGCTATCTCACATCTAATGCCTGAAGGTTTCTTCATGAGGAAACCACATCTGTTAAAATCAATCCAGGGGTGGGCCAATGCCAGCGTTTAATGCTAACCTGAAGCTAGGACAGATAAGGCGCTTTATCTGCAGCATCCAAAAACCTGAGGAAGCAGAGAGGAAGTCTAAGAGCATACAAGGTAAAACATAAATAGTATGATTCAATAAGATAGCTTGACAAATGTTAGAAAGAAAAAATATTAAGTGTTCAAGAAACGTAGACATGCTGAAGAAATGGCCAGGTAAAGAGTGTTTTTGCAGTGTGGCAGAAGAAACAAAGACATGTTTCCTCAACAAATAGTATATTTAGGAAATGTCCATGTCATTTGTACTTGCCTAGAAAGAGTTACTTCAAAAGCACTTAGCTGTCTTGGGATTAAACTTTCCAGCCCTCAGGAAAGGAAGCAGTTGCTTCTTTATTCTTTCATTAACTCAAAATATATTTAATTAGATTTACTATGTACCAAGCACAGTATTAGGCACTAGGAATGGGGCATAGAATATGAACAACATGGTCCTTACCCTCTTGCAGACCTTGAATAGATTATCACTCATTCAGACATTGAATGTGTGCATTGAGGGTTATGATGGAGAAGAGCCTGGTGCTATTGAAGCTAGTCAACCAAGGAAGACTTCATGGAAGACTATGATTCTTTAAAAAGAGGACGGAATTGTCTTCCTTTCTTTGGCATAGTAGATCAAATGAAGATCTATTGAGCAATTCAGATGCCACTGGGCATGATCTTTCTCCTTTGCCTGCAAAGAATACATTAACATCAGATTAAGCAAAGAGCTCGTAAAATGCATGATGGCACACCGACCAATCAAAACATACCAAGCATTCTTTGCCAGGGGATTGGGAAAGAGATTCATTTTGAAATAATTATCTGGTAATAGGTTCAGCCTGAAAAAAAAATAAAAATAAACATGAAGCCATAATTATTTTTCAACAGAAGGAGACGTACTCATCCTATTTTGTGAAGTTGTATATCTATTTCATAGCATTGGAAGCTCAATGCTATGTTTTATGTTCTAAGGTTGAAAACATGATGTCTGTTTTATTTCACAACATGAATTGAAAGCATTTGCGGGGCAGGATGTTGTTTTGGTTCAATAGGTTGTTCAAGGTTCCTTAGGAGTGTATCCAGTAACTGCTTTCAGCTTTAAGATATTAATGTTTCCATTTGGTTTTCAGATCCAAAGACTGTGTAAGCAGATTTTTCTGTTTTTGATGCCTTATCCTATTCCTAGCACAGTTTAAGGTAATCAATCATGTAACTGAGAGTAATAAAGGACTCTGGCTAAGAGTTTTTACACAAATCACACTTGCATTGGTTTGAATGGGGATGGCTATTATTCAAGGATTGCAGAAATAGCTTGGAGTCAAACCTCAAAAATGTCCCAGATTTGCAGCTCATGCGCCGGCTGGGAAGGCTGTCCCTCATGTTAATTCAGGTAAGATGCTGTCTGGGTTCATGCTAGGAAAATGAGAGTACCAGCTGGGAATAATGAAATGACTGATTCCCTTGGGCTACTCAGCAGATCTCTACCTACCCATCTTTCTGCCAAATTCCAGAAGGAAAACCTGCTCTCTCCTGTCTTTCTCTGGAGAACCAAGTCCAGGGTTTGTGTTTAGGAACACAGTGAAATAAGTCAAGTTTGTCACCGGTTCTTTTGTCGGGGGCCTCTTCCTTTCCCCTTCACGGGTCTATTACTCCTACCGTCTAGTGGTCAGCATTTTCCTACTGCCCCGGAGGCCCTGGCTTCACCTCTGTGGAGGCCTACCAATCTAGAGGCTTCCCCCGTGGCTTGTGGCTCCCTTCCATCTGCAAAGACAGCAATAATCCATCGAGTCTTTCTCTGATTGTGTATCTCTGACTTTGCTTTTGTCTCTGCCTCTTATTTTCCTGCTTCCACTTTCATTTATTATCCTGCGATTACATTGAGCCCGCCTGAATAATTCAGGATAATTTCTCTATTTTGTTTGTTAATCCTTACCCAAGGATATGTTTTCTTTATTGATTTTGAAGAGAGAGGAAGGGAGAGGAAGAGAGGGAGAGAGAGAAACATCGATGGGTTGCCTCCTATGTGTGCCCCCATAGGAGATGGAACCCACAACCTGGATATGTGCTCTGACTGGGAATCAAATTTGTGACCTTTTGGTGCATGGGACGAGGCTTCAACCAACTGAGCCACACTGGCCAGGGCAATTTCCCAATTTCAAAGCCAGCTGGAATCAACCTTAATCCCCCCTTGCCAGGTAACATAACATATTTACAGGTTCTGGGGACTGGCACATGGATATCTTTATGGGGTCATTCATCTCTCTACCATACTCACCTTCAATCCTACTATGGACATTTAGGTTTATGTTCTTAAATGCCTCTCTACTAAGCAGAAAAGTAAACCTGATCACCAAACCCAAAGGAAGATGTTAAAGGAAAATACAGTTAATAGACTATAGTTAATAATACTGTATTGTATATTTTAAAATTGCGAAGAGAGATCTTAAAAGTCCTTATCACAAGAAAAATACATTTGTAACTACATGTCATGATAGATGTTGACTTATTACAGTTATCAGTTCATAACACATATAAATCTCATGTTTTAGCAGTGAAATTAACTTATGCTATGTAGTCAATTATACCTCTTTTTTTTTTAAAAGGCAAATATGTTGGACATGTTCCTGCTTATTCTCCTATATTGTTTACATACCATGAGCCAACCATGTGCCTTTTTCTATACTGGAGCCAGATGAGCCTTCAGAATTCTTTTTAGCATAGTATTCTTGGCAACCTCTTCCAACTGATCAGATTTGGCATGAAATGAAACTTATCTGATGTCACTGCTTTGCTGGGACACCTCTTCCTGTTCATTGAGAACTTGTGGAGATGCGAGGTTTTAACTCCAAGGAATGCTTTGAGTGGTAAACTTCAGAGCACCAGTAACCAGCCTGTGGAGACAAGTGTACTTGGGAGGTTTTCCTGGATCTTTCAAGATATAATGTATGTGTGGCTTCCAGTTTCCCCTCTTCCTAAGGCCGCCACGCACAGGGAACAGGATTGGATGATCTAGCGCAGGTTTCCTCTGCCTCGGCACTGCTGACAGGTTGCACAGCATAGTTTGCGTTGTGCTGCGAGGCTGTCCTGCACATTGCGGGATGCTTAGTAGCATCCCTGATCTCCACCCGCTGATGCCAGTAGCACACTCTCCAGTCAAAAACATCTCCAGGCATTGCCACGTACACCCTGGGCAGCAATACAGGTAAGAACCACCGCTCTGAAAGAACAAAGTGGAAACTACCTTTTTCTGGAATTGGTAAATCAGAAGGACATCCATTTGTTGTCCCTTTGACTTCCCTTCGGCTTGTATTTAATGGCATTCCTTTGTCAGTGAAAGACCCCCGTGACAATAGCATTTTCCCAAGTCTTCATTTCTGATGCCCCGACCTGAGGTCAGAGCAGAAGGCCTTTCATCAGCAAGGCTGGGTGTACAGGACAGAAAATATTGCTTCTATCCATCTACAAGGCTCAACTCAAGCCCACTCCCTCCAGGGACACTTCTGTGCCTACTCCTTTGGGAGCTCCTTCTTTCTCTTCTGAACTCTTGTTGACTAAACCTCCATTGACATTTGTCACACCTCTGGCATTATTGGTCATTTTACTTATGGATACATGGCTGACACCCCAGAGAGAATGTCCAAGTTATATCAAGGCTTTGAAAATAGTTTCTAGTACCCTGCACATACTCAGTACTTAAAAAATTACTTAAAGCAACTTTTACATCATTTCTTTTACACAATATAAAGTCAAAAATTCCTGAGGTTTGTTTATAAAAGGTAACAGGCCTTATTCTTCTCTCCTACCATTCTCCCCATTTTCTAAAACCAAGTATTTACCTCATGTTGCTAAACAATATGAATTTATTACTACCTCTTGATTTTTCAATGTTAGGCAATATCTATACAGGGAAGTAAGGGATTTGGCTCTCTTTACTTATATACAAACTTCCAAATTTCAGGAAATGAAAGTTATTAAAGTGTACTCATAGCACAAGCTTCCCAATATGATTATACCATTGTTTTGAGTTGGATATTTAATGTTTATGTCATGGTTACCATATAAATGTTTTTCATAGCTGAACTACATGGAATACGATGATTACTTTTCCTTTTCTGCATATTTTTGAAGTTAATATAGGTTCACAATTTCTTTCTTTTTTGCTTGTTTGTTTATTTAACCCTCACCTAATGGTGCTTTTCCCCATTAATTTAAAAATATATATATTTTATTGATTTTTTTACAGAGAGGAAAGGAGAGGGATAGAGAGTTAGAAACATTGATGAGAAACATTGATTCAGCTGCTCCTGCAAATCCCCTACTGGGGATGTGCCCGAAACCAAGGTACATGCCCGTGACCGGAATTGAATCTGGGACCCTTCAGTCCACAGGCTAATGCTCTATCCACTGAGCCAAACCTGTTAGGGCCCCATTGATTTTTAGAGAGGATGGAAGGAGGGAGAGAGGAGGAGAAAGGGAAATAGGGAGAGGGAAAGAGAGAGAGAGAAAGGATCCATGTGAGAGAGACACATTGATTGGTTGCCTTCTGCAGGCACCACCACTGGGGCTGGTGATCAAACCTTCAATCCAGGTATGTGCCCTTGACCAGGAAATGAACCATGACCCTTCGGTATGTAGTTTGATGTTCTAAACATTGTGCAACACCAGCCAGGGCCAAGTTCACAAAATAGAACAAAATTTTATGTTGGTAGCAAACTTATTTGACAGCAATATGTGATCCGAACATGTGGCTACTTATAGTTTTCATCTATACTACTTGGTGCAGTTGTTGGGGTGCTTTGCTGCAGAAATTTTGATTTGTTTGATTACAGGGAGTGGTTTCAAACCTGAGTAGGGAGTAAAATAATACAGATTACATGCACCATAGTATATTTCTAAAGTCTGAAAAAAATCTAAAATTTGAAATGCATCCCTCACCAATGGTTTACTAGTAAGTGATAGTATCTTTTTTTTGTTGTTGTTTTTGTCTGTTTCTTACATTTCCTTTTCAAAAGCTTTACCCTGTGAAATACAATAAAAACTTATAGGAAAGTGCATAAAGCAGATGCATGATTTAATGAATGGTTGTAAAATGAATATCTATTGAGTTATCACCCACGTCAAACAATACAGCACCCAAGAAACTCCTCACTTTCCCCTTCCATTTACAGTCTTAGAGTGACCACTAACCTAACTTTTATGTGTTCATTTCATTGTTTTTATTTTATTTTAAATTTACCATCTAATTATCCATTCCTAACAATATATTTTTGTCTGCTTCTGAACTTTTTATAAATGAAATCACACACTACATATTTCGTTGTGGCTGACTTTCTTTTTCCATTAAAAATTTGAAGTAAACTCAAATATCTAGAAAAGTTGAAAACTTTTCCCCTGAAGTATGTGAGAGTAATTGGTAACATAATGCCTCATCAGTCTGGAATTCTTTAGTATGTATTTCTTGTAAACAAAATCATTCTCTTGCATAACCTCAATATGACCATCAAAAGCAGGAAATTAGCATTGTACAGTATTATCTAATCCTCAGATTCCATTCAAGTTTTTCAAATTGCCCCAATAATGTCTTATTTTTTTAAACATTATTTTTGTATTCATTTCAGGTATACAGTGTAGTGTTTATGCTATACAAAGTGTTCACCCTGATATTTCCAACTGGCACCATACAGAGTTATTACAATATTATTAGCTATATTTCCTATGCTGTATTTTACATCCCTATGACTATTTTCTAAGTACCAAGCTGTACTTTTCAACCCTTCGACTTTTTTTTTTCTACCTAGTTCCTAAAACCCTCCCCTTTGGCAATCATCAGTTTGTTCTTTGAATCTATGAGTCTGTTAATTTTGTTTGTTTATATATATATATATATATATATATATATATATATATATATATATATTGTTCTTTAGATTTCATGTATAAGTGAAATCACGTGGTATTTGTCTTTCTCTGACTTATTTCACCTAGCATAACACCCTTTAGGTTCATTCATGTGGTCACAAATGATAAGATTTTTTTTCTTCTTAATGGTTGAGTAATATTGCATTGTATATATGTACCACCACCATTTTATCCACTCATCTACTAATGGGAACTTGGGCTGTTTCCATACAAAAACATGATCTTGTAAAGATGACAATTTTCACACAAATTAGCAGTTCTCACTGGACTACATAATTATATCCATTTTAATGTCTACATAGTATTCATTATTTCATGCACCCTAATTTTTTGAATTATTATTCAATTTGTTGGACTTTACATTGCTACAAACACTGTAAATAATGTTTCATGAATATGTTTATGTATAAAATTAGTCTTTCCCTTTTGTGAGATGGAGGATAGATTGTCAGCAATAAAATACTATGATAGAGTATACCCATTTAATATTGTTCCATCTATCTAAATATTTCCTTACTGGAGTCCTTACATTACAAAGCCCTTAGAACAATGATTCTCAACCTTTTTAATGCCACGACCCTTTAATACAGTTCTTCATGTTGTGGTGACCCCCAACCATAAAATTATTTTCGTTGCTACTTCATAACTAATTTTGCTACTGTTAATGAATCGTAATGTAAATATCTGTGTTTTCCAATGGTTTTAGGCAACCCTGCTAGTGGTTCTCAACCACTGCTGTAGAGCCTAAGACCATCGGAAAACACAGATATTTACATTACAATTCATTAACAGTAGCAAAATTACAGTTATGAAGTAGCAATGAAAATAATTTTATGATTGGGGGTCACCACAACATGAAGAACTGTATTAAAGGGTCATGGCATTAGAAAGGTTAAGAACCACTGCCTTAGAGTGATCTATGTGAGAATCTTTTGTAATTCAGATCATTACTGAGAGAAGGGACTTTGCCTTGTTTATGGTCATAGCAACTAGCATCTATCATAGTGCCTATTATTAGACTCAGAATAGCTTGTTTGGAATTAATTAATCAATGAATAAACATATGATTAATTCAGTTGCCTTGAGAGGAAACTTTCCACTCATTTCTCACCATCTGGTATAGGATGCAGTTGGATTTCAAGTGTACCCTGTGATGTTGGCAGGGTCTTTAAAGCCACTTAGATAAAGAGTTATTCCTGTGAACTGGATTTTACAGAAATCTGGAATGTCGCCCTGAGAACACAATCTACAACAGTATCTGTCTGGGATTTTTGCTTTTGCTTCCTGGACCACTACAGACCCAAGTATTTCCAGGGGCTCCCTTT
>PVJN01011903.1:0-52763 GCA_004026805.1 Lasiurus borealis
TGTTCCTAGCTCACTCTAGTACGTGTTTCAGCTCACTCTAGTATGTGTTTCCAGCTCACTCTAGCACATGTTCCCAGCTCACTCTAGTACATGTCTCAGCTCACTCTAGCACGTGTTTCCAGCTCACTCTAGCATGTGTTCCCAGCTCACTCTAGAACACATTCTCAGCTCACTCTAGCACCTGTTCCCAGCTCACTCTAGCACCTGTTCCCAGCTCACTCTAGCACCTGTTCCAAGCTCACTCTAGCACGTGTTCCCAGCTCACTCTAGCACCTGTTCCCAGCTCACTCTAGCACCTGTTCCAAGCTCACTCTAGCACGTGTTCCCAGCTCACTCTAGCACCTGTTCCCAGCTCACTCTAGAACACATTCTCAGCTCACTCTAGCATGTGTTCCCAGCTCACTCTAGCACATGTCTCAGCTCACTCTAGCATGCATTCCCACCTCACTCTAGCACATGTTTCCAGCTCACTCTAGCACGTTCTCAGCTCACTTTAGCACGTGTTGGGTCTTCCAGATCCTGTGCAGCAAGTCTGAGAACGCCCGGCTGGTGGTGCAGATCGACAACGCCAAGCTGGCCTCGGACGACTTCAGGACCAAGTGAGTGGCAAGCGGGCGCTGCCTTCTCTGTCCTCTCCTTCTCTGTCCTCTCCGTGCCCTTAGCCTGTGCTCAACTCTGATGAACATCAACAGAGCGCGTCCCTGCGTGTGTTCCCCCCGGGTTCGAGGCTCAATGGAGCTGAGACCTCTTCTCCGATTCACCTCCTGCTTCTCTGCAGAATGACATTCCCTAACCCAGTGCAGGAGCCTGCTCCCTAGTGGTCTCCTCTGCACAGCAGTCCATCAGGAGACTACGGGAGGAGTCTTAATTCTGGACCTCTCCCCATTTTTATGGGCTTTTAGTCCTTTAAGTCCGCTGGCTCTTGATTTATTAAAAATAATTACAGCCCAGTTGGCGTGGCTCAGTGGTTGAGGGTCGACCTATATGAATCAGGAGGTAGGTCACGGTTCAATTCCCAGTCAGGGCATATGTTCGGGTTGCGGGCTCGATCAATGATTCTCTCTCATCGCTGATATTTCTTTCTCTCCCTCTCCCTTCCTCTCTAAAATCAATGAAAATATATTTTAAAAAATAATCACCAGGGCATTTTTCTCTAGGAGTTACTGCTCGGTGTTAAGAACCTAAATGAAGGAGATGGTTGTACAAAACACAAACTCCAACTCCTAGATGTCTGACAAACCAAACCAGAGTCCAGGTCAGGCCTGTGTCCGATGCTCCTGTCATGTATCGCAGGTACGAGACGGAGATGGGCCTGCGGCAGCTGGTGGAGTCGGACATAAACAGCCTGCGCAGGATCCTGGACGAGCTGACCCTGTGCAAGTCCGACCTGGAGGCCCAGGTGGAGTCCCTGAAGGAGGAGCTGCTCTGCCTCAAGCAGAACCACGAGCAGGTGAGGTTTCCCAAGGAGCAACGGGGCTGAACTTGCCACGGCCTGTTTCCAACCCCACGGGGGGTGTGTGTGGGAGAGGCTGGGTAAGCTGGGGAATGTGCTTTCCAAACAAAAGGGGTTTATCGAGAATGAGTCATCTAAAAACCCCTGATAGCAGATTAGGAGTTTTCTGCCGGAGGCAGGAATGAGTGTGAAGGAAGCTGGCGAGCCCAGGACAGAGCAGGTCTGCAGGGGTCTTTTAGCCAAATTCTCCACTTAGCAGCTGCAGAGGCCATGATGAGGCCTCTGGACACAGCAGAGAGGGCTGAGCTGGAAACGAAGCCCCTCTCTCCCTTCCATCTCATCAGAGTGCTTTCTGCCCAACAGAATCCTCTATAGAAAACACAGAAAAATGCTCACCACCACGGCTCAGTTGCACAATAAAGGAAAACTGATGTTACGTGCAAACCTTAAATTCCAGAACAATGTAAACGTGATAGTTGATATTATGCAAGTGCCAAACGTTGTACCAAGGGCTTTAGAACTCCAGAGGTAGAAACTGGGGCATTTAGCAGCTTCTAGAAGCCATATAGTAAGAGGCAGAGGTGAGACCCAATTCAAATCTGCCTGACATCCGCCGAGGCCCTAGCCCCACACAATGCTGGCTCAGTGAGATTAGCAGTGAAAGGAAGAGACACTGACTTCCTTCCTCCAGCAAGATCTATGCTTGTGGAATCAACAAAGCACCAGTTATGTGCCAATGGCAGATTTTGAAGTAAGCAGTCTTTAAGTCATCTTTAGCCAGACTCCATCCTTTCTATTACCCATGGTTAAGAATCCAACATAAGAGGCTTTCTGGTCGACCAGCAAAAACTCCAAACTTGGTGTTTGTGGACCCATCGTGCAAAGTGTGATCCATTATACTTCACCCTCCACATCAGGAGTGGTGCACTGAACACGAGAGTGGAAAGATGTCCTGGACTTGAAAGCACTTTGTAGAGTGAAACACACAGATTAGTCATGAATATAGAACCCAGTTAATGAGAGGATCAGAGGGAACTGAGCTGTTGAAAGCTTCTGAATGATCACAAGTTGAATTGCATTCTTAGGGGAGAGGATCAGGATCCTTTAATTTTCTAAATCGTTAAAATGTAATAAATACTGTTCAAATATTTTACATCTTCCACCAGGAAGTCAACACCCTGCGCTGCCAGATCGGAGACCGCCTCAACGTGGAGGTGGACGCTGCCCCCACCGTGGACCTGAACCGCGTGCTCAACGAGACCAGGTGTCAGTATGAGGCCGTGGTGGAGACCAACCGCAGGGACGTGGAGGAATGGTACACCAACCAGGTGGGCATCTCGGCACATGGACACCCAGGACCTCAGAAACCTTAAGGCGGGGTCTGATCCTGTCTCTTACCTTTGGTGCTTCAGACCCAGGAGCTGAACAAGCAGGTGGTGTCCAGCTCGGAGCAGCTGCAGACCTGCCAGGCGGAGATCATCGAGCTGAGACGTACGGTCAACGCCCTGGAGATCGAGCTGCAGGCCCAGCACAACCTGGTGGGTGTTGTTCAAACCTGCTGGTGAGAAAGTCAGGGAATCAGAGTCACAGGGCAGCCCTTTGGGTCACAATCTCTTTAATACTTTTTGTAAAATTTTTAAAAAATATATTTTATTGATTTTTCACAGAGAGGAAGGGAGAGGGATAGAAAGTCAGAAACATTGATGAGAGAGAGACATCGATCAGCCACCTCCTGCATGCCCCCTACTGGGGATGTGCCTGCAACCAGGATACATGCCCTTGCCTGGAATCGAACCTGGGACCTTTCAGTCCTCAAGCCGACACTCTATCCACTGAGCCAAACCGGTTTTGGCTTAACAATTAAAAAAAAAATTATACACACACACACACACACACACACACACACATATATATACACATACACACACACACACACACATTTTTATTCATTTCAGAGAGGAAGGGAGAGAGAGAGAGAACCATTGATTGGCTGCCTCCTCCATGCCCCCTAATAGGGACTAAACCGGCCACCCAGGCATGTGCCTTGACTGTGACCTTCTGGTTCATAGGTTGATAGTTAACTACTGAGCACACGCTGGGTGTCTCTTTAACTCTCAAAGCTTGTGACTTCTATGGAACCCTATGGAGGGACATGCTAAAGGGTGACATTCTTCCTCTTCCCTACACAGAGGGACTCCCTGGAGAACACGCTGACGGAGACAGAGGCCCGCTACAGCTCCCAGCTGTCCCAGGTGCAGTGCATGATCACCAACGTGGAGGAGCAGCTGGCTGAGATCAGGGGTGACCTGGAGCGGCAGAACCAGGAGTACCAGGTGCTGCTGGATGTCCGGGCCCGGCTAGAGTGTGAGATTAATACATACAGGAATCTGCTGGAGAGCGAGGACTGCAAGTGAGTATGAAGCTAGTTACGCTTTCCTTGAGGGCACACAAGGTTTTTCGGGGGCGGGGGCTCTTCCTGATGGAAATCATTTTATAACCCCAAGAGTTCGGTTGGCAACAAAGGAAAGAAGATATGAACAAAGTGTGTTTAGTATGTTCCAGTTTCTTCGGCTCATGTCACTCTAACTTGTCCCAATGGTTTTGTCTCCAGTCTTCCCTGCAACCCATGTGCCACAACCAATGCATGTGACAAGCCCATTGGACCGTGTGTCTCCAATCCTTGTGGCCCACGTGTTCGGTGTGGGCCGTGCAGTACCTTTGTGTGCTAAAGGCCCTGGTTCCAGGAGGAGGAGAAGGGCTCTGAAGTCACATCTCAACTCTACTTGGTTCAAGCATCTCCATGAGTGACCACTTCGGACAAAGGAAGAAACTCCTCCCATACCAGCTTCCAGGCTCCTGCCGAAATTCCTGGCTTGATTCTTTCCTGTAAGAGATGGCAGAGTCACCTCACTGTCTCCGTCTTCGGAGACACACAGAGAAATCTATAACAGGGTCAAGTAATATCTGTTATGACAGTGACACATTTACACAATGTGTTATGCTTTCACAGGTGCTCATCTAGATGTGACTTTAAACTAAGTTCATTAAATGTGATATTGCTCTGGGCACACTATGAAGCTGAACACAATTGGGAGACATTTTCCTTGTCACTCTTTGGAGATGCGATACCAGATCCCTTGTTAACCTCCTAATAAACGTTTAGTCTGGCACAAATGTGATAGCTGTCCTTTTCGTTCATCAATTCCAAAGCTAGGTGTCTGGTATAAATAAAAAGTAACCGGTGTTCTTCCATCAGATGAAGGGATCGTTCACTCTAACATACGGTCTGTGACGTCTGAAAAGTCTCCACTAGACACACCCACTCATTCTTGTGGATTTCATGTTTGGGAAGAAGGTGGTGGGAAAGGAATGGCAAATCCATGAGGGTCTCTGCAAACGTGTTCTGTCAAGCTCTTCAGAGGGAACACGTGAGTAGATCACAGAAACAGGTCAACAACAGGAGGAAGTGGATCTTGAGAGGAAGTCTGTGCCTCTTGGCAACGTGAAATATTGTACCCTGGAAAGAACTGGGAAAAATATACTCAGCCAACAGTTACCTTCTCCAACTCAGTCTCCATATGTTGGAGAGGTGTTTGTCCACAGCCATCAAAATCAAGCAGTGACTATTTTTGTTCCTGAAAATTTCATAGTTATGAACATATGCAGAAATATATTGTGCACAGAATATATTCAACTCAATGCATTACAAATCATTAAACCAAAATGTTAAAAAGGACTCCTTTTCAATCACGTTCTCCCACCAAAATGTTATTAATGTTAACATTATCTTCCATATTACTGAATTACGATATATTTTGGGAGTACCAATGTCTATGTCTACTTTATAATAAAAACTAATACAATTTTTAAAGTTTTATCACAGATGACTTAATCCTTTAAAATTCTTTATTGGTCATGCCTGGTATATATTTAACAACATGCATAATGTTTTACAGATGTAGTATATATACATATTATAAAATGCATACAAATAAGTAAACATATTATAGGTTTGGACTCAAAAATTTTTAGTAGGGGTATAAAAAGAAATATGGTGAAACCCAGCATATTGGTGAGCCCTGTTTCCCCATAACCCCTTGAAAAATTGAGATATGACATTTCAACCTGACATAAAGGTGTGGGTGGAAAATCTTGGGGACACACATGTCTGGTGAAGAGTTGACAGTTTTGTTTTGGTCACAAAGATCCTTTTCACAGTGACAAGATTGATCGTCCTCACCCCTGTGGGAGGGGATCATTCAGTCACTGAGGGCCCCACACAGAGCAAAAAGCAGTGGATTTGCTTCCTTTGCCTGAGCTGGACCTTCATCCTCCCCTGCCCTTGGACATCATGCCAAGGTCCTCTGGTTTGCAGACTCAGACAGAATCCCACCACCAGCTTTCCTGGTTCTCTGCCTGGCTGATGGCAGATCAGGGGTCTCCCTAGTCTCATGATCACATGAGCCATGTTCCATCATATATCTCATCATATATATCTCCTATTGGTTCTGCTTCGCTGGAGAACCCCAATACATGGATGCAGAGTGCCAAGATGGCAGGTAATGGGGTTGGTGGTGGAATGAATATCCCAAACATAAAATACAGGCCTGGGAAGCTTCTCCTGGGAATAGAAGACTGGAATGGAGATGAATGTGCATTCAACATGGACCATCTTTTCTGGTTCTCACCCTTCCCTGGCTTCAGCGATCCTGGAGGTCGGTATTGAATTAAATTTGCTTTCAGGGTCAGCTCAGAAGACTTCTCTCTTCCTTCCCTCAGTTCCCTTGGAATACCTCCCCTAGTTACTTGTTTATGGGAGTGAGGGAGGAAAAGAGAGAGAAATAGAGAGGGGGGGGGGAAGAAGGAAGGGAGGAAGAGAGAGAGAGAGAAAGAGAGAGAGAGAGAGAGAGAAAAGCAAAGCATAGAGTCAGAATGTATTGTATGGTTCAATTAAAGCAGTGGTTCTCAACCTTTCTAATGCCACGACCCTTTAATACAGTTCCTCATGTTGTGGTGACCCCCAACCATAAAATTACTTTCGTTGCTACTTCATAACTGTAATTTTGCAACTGTTATGAATCGTATCTGTGTTTTCCAATGGTCTTAGGCGACCCCTGTGAAAGTGTTGTTCGACCCCCAAAGGGGTTGCGACCCACAGGTTGAGAACTGCTGAATTAAAGGGTTATTAGTAAACCTCAGGAAATAGCTGATACCAGACACATCTTAGTTTTGTTGTTGAGGAGAAAGGAGAGGGAGGAGGCAGAGGACAATGACTCTAGGCAATTAGCATCCCAAAATAAGGGAAAGGATTGTCTAGGAGAAGAGAGAGACTATGCATTGATATCTCTTATCCCCACCCTCTTCTTACAAGAGCTAACTTTCCTGTTGACATAGACCCTTCCCTCAAACCTGGGCCAATTTGTGACTGTAGAGGCAGTGACACTATGTGACTCCGGAGGATCATTCGTGAAAGAACAAGCAACTTCCACCTGGTTCTCTTGGGATGCGTGAAACCCAGACACAAAACTTGAGGAAGCCCACGCAGTCTTCACGCCTCTCCAGAGGACACACCGGGCATCACGGAGCAGTGACAGGCCATCTGCTGTGCCTTTTCAGAATTCCCAACCCACAGGATACCTGAGCAGAAATCAACGTTTGTTGATTCACAGCACCATATTTGGGCTGTTTGTTACGTAGCAGTAGAGACCAGAACAAGGACTCTCTCTGGGGCCTCTGGTTTGTCTTTCCCTTGAATGGGAACCAAATAAAAGCAGCAGACGTGACATCTCTATTTTTCCAGCACCCACACAATTCTATGGGCATCTAAACAGGGCTGACTTTGTTTTGTCAGCTGTATTGTTAAAGATCACCCATGCAGATATACTCCAGCTTGTCATTTATTTCTTTAAAAGTGCCACCAGTGGTCCAAGAGAGAAACAGATTATAATGTGTGTTTGATAACTCCAGTATCTAAAGTCTCTGTGATTTGTTTAAGCTCTGTTGTTTCTACTGGCTCTCACTCATGGTGCTTGTTTCCTTGTGTGCTTAGTCGTGAGTGACTGAGCTGTTCATTGCATCAGTCAGGACAGGCAAAGTTAGTTACCATAGTAACAGTCAACTCCCAGGTTTCTCAAATCTTATCACAAGAGCTTCTGTCTTGTGCATCCTCCAATTCCACCAGTGGCCACGAGGAGGCTCCACTCCTCCTACTTACTCAAGAAGCCAGGCTGACAGCACCTCCAATTCTAGCAACCTTTCACAGATCTGCTTGGGAGGGCGGTCCATTCTGCAATGACTCAGAAGCTTTGGTCTTCAATGAATAACAGTCACATGTCATTAAACCAAAGGAAGTCACTTAGTCATGCCAACTTCAAAGGAGGTAGGAAGAGCATTCCTGCCATATTTGTGAAAGGCAGAAGAGAGAAACATTTGGTGAATAATACTGATGAGTATTGACTTCATTTTCCTCAGAATATTTGGGAGACTTCATTGAGGTAGGATGATGGTGTGTCCCTCCAGAAAGGGCTGGCATTTGTGCCTGCCAATGCACTCTGGCACTACCAGTCAGAGGCCTCTTTAAATTCGTGGCCTGAATTTTGGAATCACGCAGAGGATGTGCAAGACCAGTGCCCTGTGGTAGGTGGGGGTGGGCTGAGATTACATATGGCTCAGCGTTACTCCAAGGGTGTGGCCCTTTGGGATCCCAGCTTTACGGAGGGGTGGATCTCCTGGGGGGTCGCTACTATGGGTGGGACCTGGACTTTATTTTCTGTTTCTGTAATTCAAGTTTGTCAAATTCAGCAAATGCCCTCGAGCGAGAAACAATTACAGTGCTCAGTCCATCTCTCTGAGCACCTACCAATTACTTAGTTCTTTGATAATTTCTTGGCAATTTCTACTATCCACTCAGTTCTTTGATGCCTTAAAAGGCTCACATTTGAAAAAAAGAAAAGAAAAAACAGAATATTTAGTTATTTTCCCTATGCAGGTTCATTCCAACAACTGAGCCAGAATCTGAAACAGAAACTCAAGCTGCACTGTCCAACTTAGAAGCTTAAAGGGCAGGGGACATTTTGTACCGTGTCCTCCCTCTTGTGTAGCTGTGTCCCTGACCTGACCCCTCTTCTGAGAAAGGCCGAAGAATGTGTCAGTGACCCATCTCACCCTTAAATCAGCCAATGGCAATGCAAGGGGAACTCCAAAAGTATGCTGACAGCATCCTGTCTTTGGGTAACCAGACCCTAACCGCCCTGCCTTTGCATCACTAGTCCCCAGCCCTCACCCAACCAATCAGGATCAGCCAACTCAGCAGTCCGAGGAGGCCCCACCTCCCCCTATAAAATCTTTATTCCCTAAAGACTCGAGCTCTTCCTGCATCCTCCGCTGCGACAGTGGACATGGAGAGCCAAGCCTGAGCTTGAATAAAGGCTCTTTGCTTTTGCATCGGACTCAGCTCCCTGGTGGTCTTTGGGGATCTGGAAATCTGGGCACAACAAAGCCACCGGCTACATGTGGCTATTCAATGAAAACGTATAAACATTAAAGACAGTTAAAAACATGGGTTCTCCATCACATCGGCCACATTGCCAGCGCTCAGTGGTCATGCGTGTCCAGTTGACCCCATGTTGGTGGAGCAGGCGTGGACATTTTCATTGTGGCAGCAGGTCCTCCAGAGCAGTGCCGATTCCAGACCTGACTGAGCAAAGCAGAGGCTGAGAGCCAGGAGGGGAGAGTGAGGAACAGCGGCGAGGACTCCATTCTCTTCCAGCTGACACGTTTGGACCGTGTTGCTCACGAGGGGTCCTCTCACATCCCGTTATGGTTTTATTTAGCCGTTCATTTGGTAACCATGTATGAGTGCCTACTGTCTGGTAACCATGGATGCAAACTGGTGAATAAATTAGCTATGGCATCTGAGGCTTGAAACTCACATTCACTTGACTATGTTCTTACTCTAAGACAGTGGTCCTCAACCTTCCTAAGGCCACGACCCTTGCATACAGTTCCTCATGTAGTGGTGACCCCCCAACCATGAAATTTTGCTACCGTTATGCATCGTGATGTAAATATCTGCATTTTCCGATGGTCTTAGGCGACCCCTGTGAAAGAGTCGTTTGACCCTCAAAGGGGTCGCGACCCACAGGTTGAGAACTGCTGCTCTAAGACTTACCTTAAGAGAAAGAGGCAATTTCCTCTGATCCCCTCAAGAAACATAGACAGAAAAGAAGGGCTGGTTTCAGAAGTAGACACATCCGGGTTCAGATCCAAGCCCTGCACCTCCTAGTTAAATAGTTGACCTCCATGATCCCTGGTTTCCTCAAGATGAGGATAATACTTATTGTAAATAGTTGTCCTGGATATCAAGAAAACGCATAGAAAATGCTTAGTGCACACCTGGCACCATTGGAAGGGCTGATAATGTGCCCCCTTTGCAAGAGATGGTTGATTGGGCACATGATTTAAGTCAGTGCCATCTATAATAATAAAGGCGTAATATGCAAAGAGACCAAATGGCCGAACAGTAGCAAAATTACAGTTATGAAGTAGCAACGAAAATAATTTTATGTTTGGGGGTCACCACCACATGAGGAGCTGTCTTAAAGGGTCCCGGCATTAGGAAGGTTGAGAACCACTGCTCTAAAAGAACCACCGGAAACTGCATGTGAAATGTCACAGATGGACACTAGAGGCCGCCAGAACAGATGCCAGGCCTAGGTTTCTAATGACTCCGGCGGTACCTCCCCATCTGGTCTTTATTACATACCGATCATTAATTTAATAGGCACTTGAGTCCCCCAATTAGGAATACCAGGACATTTTTTGTAAAGGAGTACCTGCCACACCTCAAAATAAATTCCTTTTGGAGAACAGCATTACTAGTATGTATAAAAAATGCAACTATAAAAACTAAAATTTCACCGTTGCCTTATTTGAAGATAATAAAAAGGTTTCAAAGTATAAAAGCAGCAGGAAAAAGTACAGATTTTCCTATATAAAGAGCTCTAGCCGGGTTGGCTCAGTGGATAGAGTGTTGGCCTGCAGACTGAAGGGTTCCAGGTTTGATTCCAGTCAAAGCCACATGTCTGGGTTGTGGGCTCAATCCCCAGTGGGGAGTATGCAGGAGGCAGCCAATCAATGATTCTCTGTCATTATTGATGTTTCTATCTCTCCACCTCCCTGAAATTAATAAAAAAATATGCTAAAAAAGAAGAAAATTCTATGCATAAAAATATCACAAACACAATTAGAAAGAAATGCTAGCCTGGCACAAATTTTGCAACATGTGTAAGTGTCACAAAGGAAAGTTAATATGTGTAGCATGAAATAAGCCCTTATAAATAAATCAGGAAAGATGAATAATCTAAGAGAAAAGTTGGCATGAATAAATAATTCCCAAAAGAAGAAATAAAAATGGCCTATGAAATAAATGCACTAATAATGAAATAAGTACAAAGAAATACTACAAAGAGATTTCATGATTGGACTATGGATCTTGACAAATCTCTTGAGAGAGAAACAAGTCAGACAGAAAAAGTCAAGAACCACCTGATTTTACTCCTACGTGGGATTTAAAGCTGAAAGGTAACAAATGAATAAACAAGAAAAGCAAACAAAAACTCATAGACAGACAGGATATGGTAGCTACTGGAGGGAAGGAGGTAGGCTTGACCCAAAGAGGGTCAAACATGGTGATGAAAGATGGAAGAGTCTACTTTGGGTGACAGGTGCACTATGCATACACAGATCCCCTATCATAGAAATTGTACACTTGAAACCTATATAAGGTGTCCCAAAAAACTGTATACACACACTTTGAATAATTTGAAAATGAAATGTATTTTAATATACACTATATTAAAATACATTTCATTTTCAAATTTGAGCTATCAAAAAAATAAAAAAGAGAGAAGAAAATCGAGCTATCACCTGTTAAAGTGTGTATAGATTTTTGGGGGACACCTGACATAGTCTTAATAACCAATATCACTCCAATAAAATTAATTAAAAAGAAAAAAATTGGTATTGGTGAAGGCACTGTGAAATGGGTGCAAATGGGGACAATTTTTCTGAAGAATAATTTTAAAATATGTATTCATAGATTTAAAATTATTAACATGCTGAAGATTCAGTAATCACATTTCTAGGAACTTATTTTAGGGAGAGAAGAAAGATGCATAAAAGTTCAAATTTTAAGGAAGTTCACCTCAGTGTATTGCTTTTAATATTGGGACACTCAAACCAACTTAGATAGCCAACAATAGGGCAGGTTTATATCAACATCAAAATATAAATGCCCAAAGGTCTATAAGATTTAATCATCAGCACATTTCTGAGCGTTTTCTCGGGTTAAGTACAATATTTGGTGCATACATCAATGTACAGAGCATGATTCCGATTTCGTAAAACGACGTGTCAGAATGAGACCTTAAAACGGTCACTGCTCTTACCTTTCTTCTGCCCTTTCTTTCACTGCTGCTCATCCTCACCACGTGGGCCTCAGTGGGGTCTACTAGCCACTGCCGCCAGGGTGGGGTACTTCCTGTGGAAATGCAGAGATTCAAGTCAGCGCTCAGCTTATGCAATTCCAACTGGGCTTTTGAGGTGGAGGAAACCTCAAAACTGACAGAGGAGACGTGGGGCCTCCTAGAAGGGGTGGCGGAAGGATGCAGAATCTGTGGGAGCAGGGAGAGCTCAGATAGCCCAGCTGGGGCCATCAGAGAGTGGAGGGTGGTCGGGAGTAAGACAGGACCATGCACATTTCAGTGGGTGCTCACCATGGACCCGTGGCCACTCTCTTTTATGCTATGATAATATCCAAGCCCCCAAACTCAGATACCATGCATATTCACATCAATATTTTATGCACATATTTAGGAAAAACACTAAAAAGGAAACAAGAAAATTAGGAGTAAACATCATTTTTGTGGGGTTATAGATGATTCTTCTTTTCTTATATTTAATAATTCTGTGTCTTTTTTTCCCAGAATTCCACAGTAAACATTATATGAAATTTATAATGTTAATATTATAATAATAATTAGCATTAAAATACAGCATTAAAGGCAAATGCCATCCTGAAAACAATATATTTTTATTGATTTCAGACATGAAGCAGAGGGAGAGAGTGAAACATCAATGATGAGAGAGAATCATTGATTGGCTGCCTCCTGCACACCTCACAACCTGGGCATGTGCCCTGACTGGGAATCGAACCGTGACCCCCTGGTTCATAGGTCGATGCTCAACCACTGAGCCATGTCAACTGGGCCTGAAAACAGTATTTTTAACTCACAATACAGGCAAATATTTTACCTTCTATCAATCAAAGAAAAATACCAACAACCCACTAGAAAGACAGACAATAGAAAAGATGATCCACAGAAAAGGGAGCATGTATAGCATTTAAGCATAAGCAATATCGTTTAATTTTAGTCGCAATAACAGAAATGCAAATGAAAACTATTGCAAGATCCTATCTTTTTCCTATCAGATCGTCAAGGCCCAACTCTGAGAACATTGTAGGTAAAGCACGAAGAGACAGCACCCTCACCCTTGCCGAGGGGTGCGTAAACTGGTACCACCTTTATGAAGGGTGACCTGGCACCATCCCTCAAAATTACAAATACAAAAACTCATCAGCTCAGCAATTTCTATCCCAAGAGTTGGTGGGAGGGATATATAGACATGCTAAGTTATATCATAGTAAATATTTAAAATAACGATGTTTATAATAGCACAATATTGGAAATTAGAAACAAATGTCTTTCAATAGAGAATTGGTTATGTAAATGATTGACATAATAGAATACTACAAAAAACTTTATGCACGGATATGGAATGATTAAGATAATCTTTTTTTAAAAAAATATATTTTATTGATTTTTTTTTTTTACAGAGAGGAAGAGAGAGGGATAGAGAGTTAGGAACATTGGTGAGAGAGAGACATTGATCAGCCACCTCCTGCACACCGCCTACTGGGGATGTGCCCACAACCAAGATACATACCCATGACCAGAATCGAACCTGGGACCTTTCAGTCCACAGGCCGATGCTCTATCCACTGAGCCAAACCGTTTTAGCAAGATAATCTTGTTTAGAGGAAAAAAAGAGTTAAGAACGGGCTATATATTATACTACCATTTGTGTAATGAACTATGTATAAAATATGTATTACATGCACACCTAACTATCTCTTTTTGTATATAAATAATAGCTAATGTTTATCAAGCAACATGTGGCCGACCACTGTTCTAAGGTTCAAAGTGCTGTACAGTGGTACCTGGAAATACGAGTTTAATTCGTTCCGTAACCTTGAGGCGTGGGAAACTATGAGACGCTCAAGTCTCGGTACACTGGTGGGTCCTGTGCAGCCGGCCGATTCGCGCAATGACTCCTATCTCAAATGTTGCTCGTATTTGAAAGCAAAAATCGCTCGCTTGACGGCTCGTATCTCAAAAATCTCATATGTTAGGGCACTCGTATCTGGAGCTACCACTGTATTTGCACATACAATAACCCATCTCACCTTCCCAGCAGCCCTCTGAGGTGGGTGCTATTACCTTCACCATTTCCACATTCTAGATGAGTGAGTTTAGGGGCAGGGGTTAGTGAGGGAGGGGCGGGGGGTGGGGAGAGCAGGCCCGGCAGGACCCAGGAAGAGAAGGAGGCCTGTTCACTGCATTCCTTTTGCACGGTGACCACGTGCATGCGTCGCCTATTATTAAGCAAGAATGAGAAGAATGCCTCCGCTGGGACTGTCGCTGCGTTACTCGCCCAGAGGCGTGCATCTGGGGGAGGGGGTGGGGGAGGAGCACGGACCAGGAAACAGCCTTCATGGTCAAGTCTATCAGGAATGCTGCCCGGGCCCTGATAGCATCTTTCGTAGATAAAAGTGCTGCGGGTAATGCTCACAGCGGCAGTAAGTTATATCAGTGTTTCCTCGCTGGTCGATAATCTGAAACTTGCAAATACAGTGGTACCTTGAGATATGAGTGCCCTAACATATGGGATTTTTGAGATATGAGCCGTCGAGCGAGCAATTTTTGCTTTGAAATACGAGCAACAGTTGAGATAGGAGTAATCATGCGGATTGACCGGCTGCACACGACCCACCAGTTTACCGCGACTCGAGCGTCTCATAGTTTCCCACGCCTCAAGGTTACGGAACGAATTAAACTCGTATCTCGAGGTGCCACTGTATATCGCTTCGCAAGCTCCCACAGCACATGTTCTGATTCAACAGAACGGGGTGCAGGTGGACATCTGGATGTTTCCGAAGTCCTCACCCTGGCCTGGGCGATTCTGGTTGTAAAACCCAGTTTAGAAACCCTGGAACACGTGATCTTTGGGGGTTCTTCCTAGTTCTAACATTCCACATCCCATGCAGAACTGAGGGTCACATCAGATCCAAGTAGCCCATCCTTTCTCGCTGTCTCCATGCCCCTCACCTCCTGGTTTTCAGGACGTCTAGCCCTTTCTAGAAGCTGCCTTACCTCCGGGCTCATCTTCAAAAAGGAAAGGACATTGAAAAGGAGGGACTGTGTCCCTTGATTCCGATCTCCACCCCCACCACCACCCTTCCCCCCACCTTCCACTCCAGGTGCTGCCTTCCAGAGGGCTGAGCCCCAGAGTTGCTATTATCATTCCAAGAAGATGAGAAGGTAGCGCAGCCCAAACGAAGACAGGAAATTTGACCCATCGCAGAGTTTGCCCAGGGACCTGCATCTCCTGGTGATCGCAGACTTCCTGTGGCATTTTATTCACCCCGGCGCTCTGGTGTTTGTATGCTTCTCTCTCATTCGGACAGATGGTCTTAAAAAATGCACAACATTCCCATGTTCATGTGGTGTTCTGGATGTTCAATGATCTCCTCTTTTCCTCCCTTCCTCCTTCCCTCCATTCCTTGCTCCTTTCCTTCCTTCCCTCCCTCCTTCCCTTCCTTCTTCTCCATCTCCTCTTTTTCATCTCCTCCTCCTCCTCCATCTCTTTCTTCTTTTTTCCAGTTCTCCCTTCTCCTCCTCCATCTTCTCCAGCTCCTTCTTCTGCATCTCTTCTTCCTCCTGTTCCTCCTCCTCTTTTTCCTCTTCCTCCATCTTCTCCTTCCTCTTCCTCCATCTCCTCCTCCTTTTCCTCCTTTATCTCTTCCTCCACCTCCTCATCTTCCTTTTCCTTTTCCTCCTTCTCCCTCTCTTTCCTCCTCCTCTTCCTCCTTTTCCTCCTCCTCCTTCTCCTCCTCCTTTTCCTTCTCCTCCTCCCAATTCTCCTCCTCCTTTTCCTATCAAGGCAAGGCCTAGACCCGGTGTCTCGGGTTCTGCCCTCTGCTCCTGCAGCCCACTCAGAGAGCAGGGCCAGCGTTCGGTTCATGGCACAGCCCGGTGAAACCCGGTGCCCCTGCCAGCTGCAGTTTTATGACGAGTCTCTCCGTTCCACAGGGCAGTTATTACTCATGATTGATGGTGCCCGAAGAAGCCCAAACAAACGTGCGCGGCACACTCCACATACCACGCACACACACGCAGCACACATGTTTGCCTTGCTCACACGGGACGGAGATGCCATTCCCATCTGGTGACCTCTGAGCAGCTTTTACCATTTTCTCCTTCGGGGACCAGCATCCAGGGCCAGCAGGCTGGCTGCCCACTGGCCAGAGCAGAAGGCCTGGAAGAGGAACCCCCAGCCAGGGCCCGATCCGGGGGTGCGGCAGCTTCCCCTTTCCGGGCTCCAGCCTGGGCATTATAATGACAGCTGGCCCCAGTGTGGCCGTGATGACAGGTGTGTTGGGGCCGGGGTATGTTTACCCGCCGGACAAACAGCCGGTTGGGAGGAGTTGGGGCTCCTTTTTTTTTTTTTACGAGTTGAGGAAACTCGGGGCTGGAAAATAAACAGGCCGCTAATGAACCCTTCTCCCCCCGGGGGCCCGGGCCACAAATAATCACCAAGCCCCGCACCCGAGGGCCCCGGGGCCCACACCCAGGCGGCGGCGGGGGATTATAAAAGCCGCCGGCCGGCCGCTGACCGGCCAGACCTGGGCCACTGACTGCGGCTGCGGCCTGACCTGCCTGCGGGGACCATGGGGTGCTGCCCGGGGGACTGCTTCATGTGCGGCGGCGACGACCAGGACTGCTGCGACTCGTGCTGCTGCGGCTGCTGCGGCTGCTGCGGTGGCGGCGGCGGCGGCTGCGGTGGCGGCGGCTGCTGCGGTGGCGGCGGCGGCGGCTGCGGTGGCGGCGGCTGCGGCGGTGGCGGCTGCGGCGGCGGCGGCGGCGGCTGCTGCGGGTCCAGCTGCTGCGGGGGATCTGGCTGCGGCGGCGGCGGGTCCTGCTGCGGCGGCGGCGGGGGCTGCGGTGGCGGCGGCTGCGGAGGCGGCGGCGGCTGCTGCGGGTCCGGCTGCTGCGGGTCCAGCTGCTGCGGCAACTCGGGCGGCGGCGGCGGCGGCTGCTGCGGGCCCGTGTGCTGCCAGCCCACGGCCGTGTGCGACTCCAAATGAAGAGCCACGGAGGAGACCGACCCACGGAGACCGCATCCATCCCTCCGCTCCGGGCCCCTCGTCTCCGGGACCTTCCAGGACAGCGGCCCGCGCCTCCCATGCTCCTGACCGTGGAGGAGGCTGGTGGATCGAGCTGGTGCCCTCCCCGGGGTGGCAAGGCCCTGAGGACCAGAGCCACGCACGTGCTGGTGCGCCTTTGAAACAAACGGGGTGCCTGCAGCCCACGGGGATCCCCGAAGCTGAAAGGGGGAGCATCCCCGGGCCTGGCTGGACTCTCCCGGAGCGACACGGTCACCAGGAGGCCAACCTCTCTCATGCAGGGTGACCCTGGGACTGAGCCCTCCTCGTGGTCAGCAGCACGGATGCCTCTCTGTTAACCTCTGAATAAATCCCAGCACGCTGGCCTACCCACCCCAGGTCTGCCGCCTCTTCCTTCTGTCCCCTCCGGGGCACTGGGGGCCTGAGAAAGGTACCCTGGCATCCCCAGCAGGTGCTTCTGACCAGCAGCACAGCGGTTCTCAACCCCACTGTGGGTCGCGACCCCTTTTGGGGGGGTCCAATGACCCTTTGACAGGGGTCGCCTAAGACCATCAGAAAACACAGATAATTTACATGACGATTCATTAACAGTAGCGAAATGACAGTGATGAAGTAGCAATGGAAATAATTTTATGGGTGGGGGTCACCACCGCATGAGGAGCTGTCTTAAAGGGTCGCTCGCGGCCTTAGGAAGGTTGAGAACCACTGGGACCAGCAGTTTGTGGGTCACACACATCAGAACCCCCAGGCGTAGTTAGGTAGGGAGTCTGGAGCCCTCCCGGGTATTCAGGCAGAATCAGCAATCCGAGGCGGGGGGCCTGGACACCTGGGGTTTCTAACCAGGACCCTCCGGTATTCTTGGGCACTGAGGTCTGAGAACCACCCGTGCAGGCGGAAGTTCTACCTGCCACGTGAGATTCACGTGGGGCGGCTTTTAAATGGACACATCCTTGGGCTTTGCTGCTAGAGGTTTTACCCATTAGCCCAAGGGTGGAGGCCCTGCGAGCTGCATTTTTATGTTTAAAGTAGATATTTGTATTGATTTCAGACAGGAAGGGAAAGGGAGAGAGAGAAACATCGATGATGAGAGAGAACTGGTTGGCTGCCTTCTGCTCACCCCCTACCGGGGACGGAGCCCGAAACCCAGGTATGTGTCCTGACCCGGCATTGAGCTGGGGCCTCCTGGTTCAGTGAGCCACGCCAGCTGGCGGGGGCCTGCATTTTTGAAAACTCCCAAGTACATGCTGATGCAGGCCCAGTGTAACCCTGAGGGAGGTGCCTGGCTGCCTCCTGCACTGTAGTTCTCCTAGAAGGGTTCAGGTTTGGACAGAACTTTCTGGCACAGTCAGGGGAGAAGGCTTGATAAGACAGGCCTGGCTCTAAATGGAAGGGATTCCTGCAGCAAAATTCTGACAACACACAGTTTCTCAGAAGGTTCTGGGCAGTTCTGGTTCTTTCTCCAGCCTCATGCTTTGGCAAAGTCTCTCTTCTCTGGATCAGGTGTTTGTGTCCAGCTGTATGTCTTCTGCTTAAGGCCCAGGGAAGAGAAGGGGAGCGGGTATCTGTTTGCTAACTGGAGCCTGACCCCGCTGTGTGTGGCTTTGGATGGAAGGTGAAAATTCAAGAAGGAATTGATTCAACCTCTTGCTGAATATGACCTTGAGCTGCGACATGTGGGATAAAATTGATTCTGCTCTTGCCTTGGGAGAACAATGTTTATTTTTATTCCTCCAAAGCAATGCTGTATTCAATAAACAAAAATATTTTTCTCACTATAAGTATAGCAATGATTCCTAAAAATATGCAAAAATATAGAAAGATATAAAGAAGACATAATAGCCACTCAAATTCTCACCACTTGGGCTTTGTTACTAATACGTACCTTTCCAGACTCCTTTCTAAACATTTTTACAAATAAAACTAGGATTATGCTGCTTTTGCTTTTTTTGCCTTTAAATTTTTTGTTTCATTTTTTTATAATTCTTTCCAATAAAAGAGTAATATGCAAATTGACCATACCTCCGCTAGACCCCAAGCCACACTCACCAGTCACACCCAGGAGCCAATCAGAGTGAGTATGCAAATTAACCCAACCAAGATGGCTATGGCCACAGAGAAGCAGGAGGGAAGCTTGGCTTGCCCCTGGCGATGGAGGAAGCCAAGCTTTCCGCACACCCTGGCCTCTGCTTAAGGCAACAAAGTTTCAATGGTTGCTGCAGGGGAGCAAGCAGAAGGCTTGGCTCTGCACCAGGCTATAAAGTTTCAATTGTAGAAGACAAGTAAATACCACATACAAGGGTCTCCACTTGGTCACTGGGGGGGCGTGGCCGACCTGCAAACCAACACAGGTCCTTCACCTAGGCCACCCAATACCCCAAGGGAACACCTACCATGATCCAGGACACCCTTCAGGGCAAACCAGCTGGCCGCACCCATGCACCTGGCCTCTATCCTATCTAATAAGAGTAATATGCAGATTGACCATCAACACACAAGATGACTGCTCCCATGTGGTCAAAAGATCCTGCCCCATGTGGACACAAGATGGCCACCACAAGATGGCCAGCAGGGGAGGGAAGTTGACAGGGACCAGGCCTGCAGGGAAGGGCAGTTGGGGGAGGGGGGCCCAGGCTTGCAGGGGAGGGAAGTTAGGAGTAACCAGGCCTGCAGAGGAGGGCAGTTAGGGGCAAACAGGCTGACAGTGGAGCAGTTAGGCATCAATCAGGCTGGCAGGGGAGTGGTTAGGGGGTGATCAAGCTGGCAGGAAGAAGTGGTTAGGGACAATCAGGAAGGCAGGCAGGTGAGCAGTTGGGAGCCAGCAGTCCCAGATTGTGAGAGGGATGTCCGACTGCCTGTTTAGGCGATCCTACATCGTGCCTAAACGGGCAGTCGGACATCCCTCAAGGGGTCCCAGATTTGAGAGGGAGCAGGGTGAGCTGAAGGACACCTCCCATCCAAATTTCGTGCACTGGGCCTTTACTATTATATAACTTGGAGATATAATTTACATGTAATAAATCACTCTCATTTTAGTGTAGTTTGATAAGATTTTGTCAATACTATATAATAAAGAGATAATATGCAAATTGACGCTTACTCCATCATGCTATCACAAGATGGCTGTGTCCACAGCAGAGGTGGGATTCCCGTAATGAGCCGTAAGGGGTGATCAGCAGGGCCCTAAGGCTGCATGAGCCAGTCAGGATGGGGGACCTGAGGCTGCGCCCCCACCTCCCCGCCTGGTGGGCCTTGGTGGGGGACCTCAGGCCGTGCTCCCACCCTAAGCTGGAGGACCTGAGGCTGCACCCTCAACCCTGGCACCAGGCCAAGAGATCTGAGGTTGCACCCCCCACCTGACAGGGCTTGATGAGGGTCCTGAGTGGGGCTGGCTGGGTCTGGGTCTCACACAATTTTGAGGTGCATGCGGTGGGCAGGGACTTGACTCTGGGTCCCAGAGCATGCCCCAGATTCTGACAGGAGAAAGATTTTCCATATACATTTTACTAATTTTCTTTCATCTCTGACACTTCTATTATAGAGAAAGGGCAAATATTAAAATATTTCCTCTAATTAATTCCCTCTTAATGTGCACAAATTTTGTGCACTGGGCCACTAGTTGTATATATTTAACCATTACTGCACTCAAGATCTAGAATTTTCCATCATCTCTCAAATTCCCAAGTATCCTTTTGCAAGTAGTGTCCCCTTGACCTGACCCCAATCTCAGACAACTGATGATCTGCTTTATGTCATTATAAATTTCACTATTTCTAGAATTTCATATAAATGAAATCATATATTGTGAACTTTTTCACTTAGAATAACATTTTTAAATATTCATTCATGTTGCTGTCACTATCAATAGTTCATTCCATTTTACTGAGTGAATAAACTATATTGTATGAATAAACTACATTAAAATATTCATCTACTGATGGACATTTGGGTTGTCTACAGTTCTTTGCTCTCATAAATAAAGCTATTATGAATATTCATGTACAAATTTTTGTGTGGACATATATTTTAATTTATTTAGGATAAATTCCTAGGTGTTGGATTGCTGAGCAAATGGTAAGTGAATGTTTTATGTTAGAAAAACCTACCCACTTAATTTGCAAAGTGATGGGGAGGGCTTTATTATTAATATATATCTTTCCAGACTCCTTTATAAGCATACAAAATAAAATATTTTGTATGTCTGGGAGTTCCAGTTGCTCCATGTTCTTGCTAACACTTGATATTGTCAGTCTTTTAATGTTCTAGCAAGTATCTATTGATAGTTCCTTGTCTTTGCATTAAAAATCTCAATAGTGTCTTGCTTTGGGAGAGAACTTGAGATTTGATTCTGCCCTGGTTCAGTTTTAGACTCTACTATTTAGCTCATTGTTTGCTCTGCCTGAAATTGGCCTCTTAAATACTGGCTCTCTAACCCCTAGGACAAAGCCACACTCAGAGCAGAAGCATGCCAAAGGGACATAGTTGCCAAGAGGTCAACTGGTCTACATCGAGCAACTGTGATTAAGAGCAGCTCATTCTTTCATTGCTCATGACCATGGCCTCATGGATGCATGAGTGGAAGGTAGTAATTTCTTTGAATTATTAACAGAGAATTGCTCCTCTTAGTTGTCCCTGGAGGTCCTCATTCATTCATTCAACAAATATTAATAGTGAACTGCCTATATATCAAACACTGTTCTGGGTGCTGGGCTTACATCAAGGAATAAACAAAATTCTTCTCCTCCTAGAGTTTACATGGCATCAAAGGAGCTAAGAGCTACAAAAGAGAATACAGTAGGAATGGACTAGATAGTTAAAAAAGCAGCTTATTCCACCTAGGAGGGAAGGATTCTTGGAGGAGATGACATTCCAGCATAATGAATGGTGCTATCCAAGTTTTCCAGCTGAGAGCTTTTATGAGGAATTTTTTTGGGAAGGGGCATCTCCATCTGGAATTTTATTGTTGACACAGTGAGGAAGAGAAGATGGATGGAGAGAAGAACTGGAAATGTGGAAATCAGTTCTTCTCCTTGCCTTATCCACCGCAAAGCTTTCTAAAATTCTTTTCCTCTATTGCTGAGATCCACATCTCAAAGAATGGATTTCCCTGTTCCTAATCTTTCATTTTCAACCAGTAAGTCCTGTAGATTCTGCCTCTTTAAAACATCTTATATCATTCCAGTCCCAAGCCACTGGCTAGTTCACATGAAAATTACTTTTGAGTAATTGCTCCAGACCCCGGATGGTCGGCCCACTTCCAGACTCTCACCCTTCTTCTTCAATCCCTTCTCCACAGCCAGAGAGATATTTCCAAAGGGCAGACCTGGCCAAGTTGCTCCCCTGCTTAAAATCTGCAGGTGTCAGTATAAAATCCAACTTATTACCATGGTTCATAGGTTTTTCATGATTGAGTGGCGAGTAACCCCTCTAGATCCATCACTATCCTTTCCTGTCGCCTTGCACTTTTCATCTCAGCTATGGAACCATTTGCTGCTCCCCAAATGTATCATGCCCTCTTAAGAAGCCTTCCCTAACTTTCTCAAAACCATATTGCTGCTTCTCCTGGGTGCCCACAGAGCACCCGTGCATCCAGGTGTTGTAGCACTTGTACATATACTGTACCATAATTGCTTATGGGAGTATCTCTTTTTCTTCTAAACTTGAGCTCCTTATGGAATTGCAACTCATTCATTCTGTGTCATCACACAAAACCCAATGATGGCTGGGTTGGTTGGATGAATAAAATTGAAATTGGGCAAATGATTGCATAGATTAATGACTGAAGAGAAGAATGGTGAATGAATGAAAAAATGGTCCAGCTTTTCCAAAGCTGCCTTTTATACTGATGGGGAAAGCACCTGGTGGAGGAAAGATGGGGCCTCAGTGAGCAGGGATATCAGTCTTAGTATTCAGAAATTTAGGGTTTGTTTCTCACATCATGTCTCTCTCAAGCAGTAGTATTAACACAATGCTTTGAGAAAGCATTTGTGTTCTTGCTTTTGTTTATGTTTTTGTAAAAAAACAACAACAAACCTGTCCTTCTTCTTTACCCTTTGGGTCTTGGATGTATCTTTTGTTTAGGAGCTATTAAAATCACCAAAGGACAATAGAGTATATAGATGCCTTATTAGAAAGTTGTACTCCTGAAATTTATGTTATGAACTGATGTTATTCCAATACATTTAATTAAATAAAGGTCACCAAATGCAAGAAGAACTCCGGAGGTCTACTGGACGCTTGAGATGGGGGTGAGAGGAAGAAACAAAAGGAAACAGCAGCAGAACGGCTAGGCCAAGTGCCTTCCAGGGACAGGTAGAGCCAGCGATCCGGGGGACAGAACAGGATGAAGGACGGCATGTGGGCGAAGCCTGTGACACGTGGCTTTGACACAGGCTCCTGAGAAAGGTCTGTCCTGACAGGATGGTGAGAGGGAAGAAGAGCAGTTCTAGATCAGGAGGCAAGGCATGGGAGATCTTTAGCAAGTGACCAACTTTTGGATTCCAGTGCCCCCTTCCTTTTCTTTATCTGTGATGGAAGCGGAAACTTCCCTATCTCATGGGATCGCTGATGGTTTTAAGTAAGATCACTGCTATAAAGTGCAGTCATCTGAGATCCATCCCAGATATCCCCTCTTCCACAGAGTTCATCACTGGTCCTCTCGCTACTCCCCATATGCCTGTATGCATCGCAATGAGTTTGCCTCTACACTTGTCTGCCCACCAGAGAGCGATCTCTATGAGAATGAGTGAGTAGATCTTATGAATGGGCATCCCCTGTACTCAGCTCAGGGCCCCGTACAGGGGATAGAAGATGGATAAATGATTAAGTTCTTTTCTTTCCCTGTTATTGATGCTCAGAGCTACCGATCATAGAAGTTGATGACGCTTATTCCAAGATGGCCTATAACTAACTCCCAGGACTCCACATTTAGCAAGTCAATAAACAGACAGCTTCTTTACGAGTAGATCAACAACCTCAGGTCAACAAACTGTGGCATAACAGGATGTCCTTCTGAACAGTGGCCCAAACAGCAACGAGGAAAAGACGCGGGAGCTCACAACAACACATGCCGGGGCGGGGGTATAAAAGAGAGGGCCCCGGGAGCCGGGCCAGTCAGGCAGCCACCTCGCAGCATCCCCCAGGAGCAGAGACACCCCCATCATGCCAGGAAACTGCTGTTCTCGGAAGTGCCCCTCGGTGCCGGCCATCTCCCTCTGCTCCAGGGAGGTGAGCTGCCGAGGGCCCGTCTGCCTGCCCAGCAGCACCTGCCAGAGCCAGACGTGGCAACTGATGACCTGTCAAGATGGCTGTGACGCGTCCAGCTGTGGCCCCCAAGGCGGTCAGCCCTGCTGTTCCGTGAGCGGCTGTGCCCAACCCGTGTGCTGCGAAGCCAACACGTGTGAACCCTGCTGTTCCGTGAGCGGCTGCGTCCAACCCGTGTGCTGCGAAGCCAACACGTGTGATCCCTGCTGTTCCGTGAGCAGCTGTGTCCAACCCGTGTGCTGCGAGGCCAACACGTGTGAGCCCTGCTGTTCCGTGAGCAGCTGTGTCCAACCCGTGTGCTGCGAGGCCGCCACGTGTGAGCCCTCTTGCTCCGTGAGCAGTTGCTGCCAACCCGTGTGCTGCGAGGCTGCTCCGTGCCAAGCGGTCCTGTGTCTGCCCACCCCCTGCCAGCCCATCATCTGCAAGCCCAGCTGCTACCAGCAAGTCATCTGCGAGCCCAGCTGCGGTCCAGCTGTGTGCGCCGTGCCCACCTCTTGCCAGCCGGTGGTTTGTGAACCTGCTTGCTGTCAGCCAGTGTGCCCCACGCCCCGCTGCTGCCCATCCGTCTGCTCCGTGGGCAACAGCTGCCAGGCTGATTGCTGTGAGCCCAGTGCCTGTGAGGTGTCCTGCTCCGGGCCCAGCGTCTGCCAGCGGGCCCCCTGCGTGGCTCTGGTCTGCGAGCCTGTCTGCCTTCGCCCTGCCTGCTGTGTCCCAAGCCCTTGGGAACCACCTTGTGTCTCCAGCCCTTGCCAAGAGCCCTCGTGCTGCGTCTCCGTCTCCAGCCCTTGCCAAGAGCCCTCGTGCTGTGTCTCCAGCATCTGCCGGCCCATCTGCTCGGAGCCCAGTCCCTGCTCACCAAGTGTCTGCGTGCCCCGTCCGTGCCAACCCGCTTGCTACGTCGTCCAGCGCCGTCAGTCCGTCTGCTGTGAGCCCATGTCCTGCCCGTCTACGTCCTGCCAGCCTCCCTGCCGCCGCCAGGGGTCTTCGGCCTCTGCCATCTGCCAACCAACGTGCCCTCGGACTTTCTACGTACCCAGCTCCTGCAAGCCGCCTTGCACCGCTTCGCTCCCCTACCGCCCCATCTACCGCTCCGTCTACTCGGGGCCCTTCACCTACAGGCAGCCGTATGTGACATCCATCTCCTACCGCCCCTCCTGCTACCGCCCGTGGTACTCCATCCTGCGCCGCCCGACCTACATCACCTCCATCTCCTACCGCCCCGTGGGCTCCTGCCTGCCCTGTGCGACCTCCTGCAAAGGAGAGGATAGCAAGAAGTCCACTTCCCGCGCGACGGTGGATTGCGCTGACTCCACTCCCTGCAAGGCGGAAGTCTCCGAGGACAACCCCTGCCAGCCCCCGGAGGCCAAAGCCACCAGCCCCACCACCCGCGAGGCCCCGGCCTGCCAGCCTGCTGCCACCAAGACTGCCAACCGCTGAACGGATCTCGGCCCGCCAATTCCTGCCAAGCAGACCTCCGACCGGAGGGGAAGCTTGAGTGCCCTCCCCGAAGCTAGAATCTTTGCCTTTCTGCAGCATCACCCGCCATCTGCTTCTGTTTCAAGTCACTTCAAAAAGGACAGTACCCGAATGGCCCACCTGAAGGCTCCTGGGCACCGAGAGGGCACTCTGGGTGCCTGCATGCTGCTGTCATAGAGCTGTGCCACATCGTCCCAAGTCTCTTTCCCGGCTCCGTTTCTTCCAGTCCTCCTGCCTGTGCTCCCCTACTGTCTGTGCTCATGCTCCTTGGGGGCCTTCTCAGTGAGAAAAGGGTATTTAACCGTCCAATAAACACGGCTAAATTGAAGCGACATGCTGTTTTCACCTCTCTCTTATTAATGCCATCCCCTCCTCAGCTGACTTGCCTCGTCTTTGAGAGCAGCTTCTTTCATCTGACAAGGTCTATTAGAGACTGTGAGGTGCCAGGGACTAGGAATGAGAGGACAAAAGTCTCAGCCCCTGTTCTCAGAGGAGCTCACTCCAGCGGGGAGACAGATGGCCAGAGAGACAATGAACTCTACTTCACTGTGCTAAATGCTGGGCTGGAGGCAAGCACGGGCACTGTGACCTCAGCAGGGGGTGAGGGGGAGCCAGGGGAGGATTCTTGGGGACTCTGATACGGAAGCCTTGTCTTTCAGCACAGGTAGGAGCTGAGAATTCAGAGACCAGGAAGGAAGGGTTTTCTAGGCAGAGGAAGCACATGCATGAATATGCCTGTGAGCACACTGTTCACTAGGTGAGGCCTGGGCAAAGGTGTGCTTAGAGGAGTGGTGAGCTCTGAGGTCAGGTAAGCAGACCATGAGCTGCTCTTGTCAGGCCTTGTATGCTGGACAGAGGGACTTGGATATGGTGCAGGGCTGACATGAAGGCATCAAGGAGCAGTATGCAGGGCAGTGACATGAAGAGCACTGTTTTGGAATGTCCCTTTGGCCTTGGGGTTGAGAACTGCAATGAGGAGTATGCTCTTGGGTATAGGGAGACTAGGGAGGAAGCCAGTGGCTTTGGAATCCCTAGTGAGATGAAAACAAGTGTGTTTGTGCTGAAACCAGTTTGGCTCAGTGGATAGAGCGTCAGCCTGCGGACTGAAAGGTCCCAGGTTCGATTCCGGTCAAGGGCATGTACCTTGGTTACGGGCACATCTCCAGTAGGGGGCGTGCAGAAGGCGGCTGATCGATGTCTCTCTCTCATTGATGTTTCTAACTCTCTCTATCCGTGTCCCTTCCTCTCTGTAAAAAAATCAATAAAATATATTTAAAAAAATTAAACTTAAAAAAAAGAAAACAAAACAAGTGTGTGTGTGTGTGTGTGTGTGTGTGTGTGTGTGTGTGTCAGGAGTGTCATGATAACAATAGGAAAGGTTTTTTTTGTGTGTAAGAGCTTTACTTATGTTCTCCTAGTCCTGTAAGACACATTCTTTGTAAAAAGTCCATATATAACCTCTTATAATCTCGAAGGATGGACTCTCTTCAAAGTGATCATCTATTAAACATGATACACAAAACAAAGGGCTATCCCTTGTCCTTAAAATGCAGCTTTGGCACTACTGACATTTTGGGCTGGGTCATTCTTTGTGGTAGTGCTGTCCTATGCATTGTATGATACTAAGCAGCATCCCTGACCTCTACCAACTAGATGCCCATGGTTTCTCCAGATTGTGATGACCAAAAATGTCTCCAGACACTGCCAAACATCCCCTGGGGAGTGTGTGTGCAAAAATTGCCCCTACTTGAGAACCACTGGATTGGACAATGGCAGAGTAAAAGGTGAAACTAATCCTGCCACTGGTATTGGCGGTGCTGTCTCATCAGACTATTGGGATTTAGCTCTATCTCCTTCCAGAGTCAAGAGATTTTTAATCTCTGTGCCAAGCATGGACTCAGTATTTCATGTAAATCACAGTCATTCTGTGAGAAGATTTCTTCTCCTCTATTTTATAGGTGAGGAATATAAAGGACTGTCAGCTGATTTCTCAACAAAAAGTATGCAGGCCAGATGGGAGTGGCAAGAAATAGTCAAAGTGATAAATAGGAAGAACCTACAACCAAGGTTCTTCTATCCAGCAAAGCTATCATTCAGAATTGAAGGTCAGATAAAGAGCTTCACAGATAAGAAAAAGCTAAAGGAGTTCATCACCACGAAACCAGTACTATATGAAATGCTGAAAGGTGTTCTTTAAGACAAGGAAGAAAAAGGTAAAGATAAAAATTATGAACAACAAATAATATCAACAAGTGAATCTAAAAACCAAGTGAATAAAGAAATCTGATGAACAGAATAAAGTGGTGAATATAATAGAATCAGGGGCATAGAAAGGAATTGGATGGATAATTCTCAGGGGAAAGGGGTGTGGAGGTGCGGGAAGAGACTGGACAAAAATCGTACACCTATGGATGAGGACAGTGGGGAGTGAGGGAGGGATAAGGGCAGAGGGTGAGGCGGGAACTGAGTGGAGGGGAACTATCGGGGGGGAAGGGGAACAATTGTAATAATCTGAAGAATAAAGATTTATTAAATTAAAAAAAATAGAAAAAAATAAAGAACTCATATGCATATATGATAGCCAATGGATACAGACAATAGCATAGTGAAGGCCTTGGGGGGTGAGAGGGTGCGGATACAGGATGGAGGGAGTCAATGGGGGGAAAAGGGAACATCTATAATACTTTCAACAATAAAGACAAATTTTAAAGAAGAAAGCAGAGAACACACACAAAAATAAAAATAAAAAGATATATGTATCCCTACCAAGAAAAAAAAAAAAAGCAGTGGTAGAGGAAAGGCATTTTAACCACCAGGGGGAGAGTTTTCTAGGCATCATTCAATCAGAAAATTCTCTTTTTAAAATGACGGGGTGGAGGGCATAAGGCGATGGCATTTTGTATCTGGTACTTTGAAAAGTCTCTTCCAGGATGCCCAGCACTCTCCATAACTGTGAGACAGATGGTAAGAACAAAAGTAACCTGAGCAACAGCCATGCAATTGATGAAACTCCTGGTACTCTGAACGCCGGGTCATGAGCTACGAGGTCCAACACAGTGAGTGAGTAGCAGATCCAGAAATCCAGCCCAGCCCTGTCTGGCTCTCAAAAGCCATGGTCTTTCCATTCTGCCCTGCATCTCCATTATGAACCAGGCCAGGGCATGGGCCCATGGGGGATGCTGGAGTTGGATGGGGAAGCAGAGCCTGGACCAGCCAAGAGGAAGAGCGGAAGGATCAGACAAGCACTTTGCAAATCTCTTCTGAAAGAGGTTAATTTAACACAGACACAACTTCGCAGTCATGGCTTCAGGCCATGTGCGGCTGTCGCGCTTTTATATCTATAGAATTTACTAGTACAGTGGTACCTCGAGATACGAGTTTAATTCGTTCCGTAACCTTGAGGCGTGGGAAACTATGAGATGCTCGAGTCGTGGTAAACTGGTGGGTCGTGTGCAGCCGGCCGATCCGTGCGATTATTCGTATCTCAACTGTTGCTCGTATTTCAAAGCAAAAATCGCTCGCTCGATGGCTCGTATCTCAAAACTCTCGTATGTTAGGGAACTCGTGTCTCGAGGTACCACTGTGTATGCTTTGACTTTATAGTGTGAGTTTAACCTTTCCTGATGAAGCACACGGCAGTTTTAAATTTCCAGATTCAATCATTGTCCTTGGGTGTATTGATGTATTGATGAGCAGAGGTAAGTACTCATACCCATTTGATCTAGCTGATGATTACAGTCACCAGAGAGGACAGATGTCCCCTAGCATGGGGTCTGGGCCACTGGCCCGTAGCAGGTGTATTGCTGCAAGATTGTCAGCCTTCAGTCACTATGTTAAAGTCATCCCATCCCCCTCCAAAGTTGGGACATCTAACAGGTGGTCGGTTTCAGGGGAATTCGGGTCAGCCTATCTTAGGTTTGAATCTTTTAAAAAATATATATATATTATTGATTTTTTACAGAGAGGAAGGGAGAGAGACAGAAAGTCAGAAACATCAATGAGAGAGAGAGACATCGATCAGCCGCCTCCTGCACGCCCCACAGTGGAGATGTGCCCGCAAGCAAGGTACATGCCCCCGACCGGAATAGAACCTGGGACCTTTCAGTCCGCAAGCTGACGCTCTATCCACTGAGCCAAGCCGGTCTCAGCTTAGGTTTGAATCTTATTTCTACCCTTCGTTACTTGCATAATTTGGGGAATACGATTCAAATACAGAGTTGGTTTTGTTACCTCCTAAATGGTGGTGACAATTACACCTAGGAACTAGGGTCATTGCAAAGATTCCATGAGAAAGGCAGCCAAGCACTCGCCACATAGTAGGTATGCGATCAATGGAAGCCATTCCTATTGTCATGGGTCCTCGCAGAGTTGAGTTTCAGGAAAGCCAAAGGGGAAATATCTAGAATGTTCGCGACTGATTTTCTGTTCTCCTTCTCTGACATCATCCCCCCCGTAACCGGGTCAGGGCTTCGTTTCCGGTCTAAAAGGCGCAGAGCTGCATTCCTGGGGGGAGAGCAGGCCGCGGCCTCCTGATGAGAGGTTGTGCTGGCAAAGGCCGGCTTCAGGGCGGCCGGGGCCCAACCTGTAAAAGCGCCAGCTCATCCCGGGCCAGGAGCAGCGTCCAGGAACCCAAACGGAGCCAAGAAAACTCCCCACTCGACAGACCAGTTGTAAAAGCGGGGCCCTGGAGCCTGCTAATCAGATGTCTGCCGGCGAACCGGGGGAAACAACAACAAGGAAAGATGCTCGCTGTCGCGACAACACCCCCCGCGAAGGCCTATAAAAGCCCCGGGGAGCAGGTGCCTTCCTGGCTAAAGGAGCTCCGGCGCCATGGAGGACGGCTGTGGTCCTGGAAACGCTGTGGCCATTCCAGCTGTGCCCATCTCCATGTGCCCAAAGGGTGGCAGCTTCCGAAACGGCATCCTTCCGCCTAGCTTCTGCCCGAGCAGAACCTGGCAACTGGTCACCTGCCAAGGATGCTGTCTGCCATCCGGCAGTATCCCAGGAGGCCGTGAACCTGCTCCCTGCCACCATACCTGCCTTCCAGCAACTTCCCCTGTGGGCTTTGTTTGCCAACCCATTTGCTCCTGCACCGCCTGCTACCAACCCAGCACCGGTCAGGCTCCCTCTCTGGGTAGCTCCTGCCAGCCCTCCTGCTCAGAACCCAGCAGCGGCGGGGAAAAGCACTGCGAAGCCAGCCCCGGCTCCTGCCAGGGGCCAGTCTTCGTGTCCAGATTGCAACAGGCAGCTTGTGACCAGTCAGTCTGCTGTGACACTAGGTCCTGCCAGCCATCCCGCTCGGAGGTGACTCTCTGTCCTGAAGCATCGTGCCCACCAACCGCCTGTGCAGCTACTCCGTGCCAGCCAACGTGCTGCCAAGCAAATTCATGCCACCCCATGAGTGGCGCAGGTCAGCTCTGCAGATCAACTTGTTACCAGCCCATCTGCTACATTTTTAAGACTTGCCAGTCAGTTCCCTGCACGCCTGTGTGCTGCCAGCCATCGCCTTGCGTGCTCGGTTCTTGCCATCCTGCTGGCTGTGTGACCTCCCCTTGCCAGCCCCTGCCCTGCCAAGCAGCCCCTTCCATCCCCTTCATCTGCTGGCCGGCGGCTCACTGCCAGCCCCCTTGCACTGTGAACTCTTGCACACCAGCGTCCCGGGGCACCGGCCCTTCTGGTCAACCAACTTGTGGCTGCAAATCCCCTTCCCGCCAACCTGTCTGCTGTGTGACAGGTTCAGGCAAATTGTCCAGTGGTGACTCCAATGGCTCCCAGCCAACTCCTCCTCGCCCCTGCTTGCCGACTTCCGGTCAACCCGGCCCCGAATTCAGCTCCTGTGAGGCCACACTAGGTTGATGGAGCCCTCTTCACGCCTCTGAGTTCTGCAGCTGTCTGCAAGGGTACAGCATCCCGTGGCACCCACCCACGGACAAGCATAAACGCTGCCTGCTTGCTGACACACACACCCCCATTCCAGCCCACCCTCTCTCCAGGTCCTGGCGTGGGGACTTGTCCGGCCACGAAGATGGGGAGAAGCTGTCAGTGAGCACGGTCCCCAACATAGCTTGCCTTTCCTGACGTCAGTTCACTTCAGCAAAGCCTTCTTTCCATTTTTTTGCTTTTGATGCTGCCCAGTCTGTCAAAGACTCCCTGGCTGCCAGCTGCTGATTAAAGGGGGACTCGTCAAGCATGATGAACGAGACTCTCAGAGCTCTTCCTTTCCTTCAATGCACCGCGTTGTGGATCTCCTTCAGGATATGCTGGGTCCTCTGAGTCAGGGGTCTGCTTTGGGGTTCGGTTCTCGCAGCCCTATTTGCTGATGAAGTTGATGTGCCTTTTGTACCCTCTCAGTGCCATTTATCTTCTTCCCTTGTCAGGTACACCCTGGTATGCCCTTCCTGTCACTGCTCCATTACATAAAAACACAAACAATACATTCATACTATTTATAAAGTAATTTTGCTACTGTTAATGAATTAAAATGTAAGTATCTGTGTTTTCCCATGGTCTTAGGCTCTACAGCAGCGGTTCTCAACCTGTCACGACCCACAGGTTGAGAACCACTAGCAGGGCCACCTAAGATCACCGTAGTAGTAGCAAAATTACAGGTACGAAGTAGCAAGGGAAATTGTATGGTTGGGGATCATCACAACATGAGGAACTGTATTCAGGGTCGCGGCATGAGAAAGGTTGAGAACCAAAGTGTCTAGTACACCTCCCATCCAGGGTCTCAGCTTGAATTGGGAATCAAGTGCTTATTGTTATTGGGTAAAGTGAGAAGTTGCCACTGGAAATGAGACTAGTTTTGACAGTTGTCACTGAATTCAGTCTATGTTTCTGCGCTCTCTTTATAAGGTATTATGAGGGTCTTTTTCAAATTGCCCTGTGGAAATTCAGATTCAGTTTCTGCTAAGTTTCTTGGATCAACTGATCCAGCAAAAATAAAAAGGTAAAGCATTCGCCATGACTTGGTCTAAGTGGTCCCATGTTCTCTTTCTAGGAAATCGCAAAGGGTCTTTTGAGCAATCCATTCTAGAATACAGTGGTACCTCGAGATACGAGTGCCCTAACATGCAAGATATTTGAGATACGAGCCATCTAGCGAGCGATTTTTGCTTTGAAATATGAGCAACATTTGAGATAGGAGTAATCGCGCGGATCGGCCGGCTGCACACGACCCGCCAGTTTACTTTGACTCAAGCGTCTCATAGTTTCCCATGCCTCAAGGTTACAGAACGAATTAAATTCGTATCTCGAGGTACCACTGTATTTTTCTGACATGAGGTCAAACTTACAGGGGTATGATTTGCAGAAACTTGAATGGAATGGCATCTGCTTGTCTGAACACACTCGGCATCTCTCGTTCTCTAAGATCCTCACTGTCGATGTGTGCTTTACTTCCATTCTCTAAGTGCTCTGGGACATAATGTGCAAGAATCTGAACGAGGCTCAAGAGCTTGGTTTTTATCATGCCCTTATCTTGGGTGAGGAATGTTTTTGTCTAGGACGAGGGTCTGAAGGCTTTCTGGCCAGGGACTATAAACCTGAACCAGGGACGATAAAGGAGACATGATGCATGCATGCTTTCCTTGTCAGCTTTATGCTCTCTACTTAACGTAGGCTTCCTTGATTTAAGTTTTGGCCACGAGGAAGAGTCTGACAGAGTCCACTCTGGTGTTGTCAGTCAAGGTTCCTGAGAGGAGAAGGCCAGGGAGAGCCAACAACAGGATTCACCCCCTCGTAGAAAAGGCCTCTAACGGACGGGGTCAGAAAGGGCTGGGATTGGGGAGAGACTGCTGTGCCTGTCTCAGCAGTGAGCAGGGCCTGCCCTCTAGGACCCAGTTTCCATTAATACAGTGGTACCTCGAGATACGAGTTTAATTCGTTCTGTAACCTGGAGGCGTGGGAAACTATGAGACGCTCGAGTAGAGGTAAACTGGTGGGTCATGTGCAGCCAGACGATCCGCGCGATTACTCGTATCTCAAATGTTGCTCGTATTTCGAAGCAAAAATCGCTTGCTCGACGTATCTCAAAAATCTCGTATGTTAGGGCACTCGTATCTCAGGGTACCACTGTATCACGGGGTACCACTGGTATCATGGACCCAGTGCGGCTACACTCTTTCTGAGCTTCCCGTAAATTCATGGCCCTATGACAAAGCTGGAGAAAAAATGATGGGAGTGACCTGACTTGTATGTTTGACTCAAGAGTCTGGCTGAAGCCAAGGAACATGGAGCCTTCCAGGTTACTCAGATAGAGACTGGAGGTCCCAAGGCACTGAAGGAAAAGTGGGAGGAGTGGATGAAATGAAGACAGAGGCCGATTCCCTGAAATTAACCCCCGTTTTTTCCCTAACAGTCTCACATTGCACAGGAATGACCTTCCTGTTTGATCCAGACCATAACAAGTGCGTCTCTCATGGGATGGAGGAAAGGAATATAAGGGATGTGAACAAAAGACACAAAAAATGAGTAATGCCATATTGTGATGGTAACTCCACATCACTGATAAAAATTTTTTTTTGGAAAAGAACGATAAACAAGTCCAGCCATCCAAAAACACAATTAGAAATATCATAAACAACCAGAAGATATTATGGTAGGAATGAACCAAAACATGGATTCCATGATGAATGCTAACGATGCAAGAGTATGAGTGAGGACGCATAAGTGAGATGCCACCCAACACTTGGAATCTACACAAAAAAGGACCAAAATTGAATTACCGTATTTCCCGGCATATAAGACGACTGGGCGTATAAGACGACCCCCTACTTTTCCAGTTAAAATACAGAGTTTGGGATATACTCACTCTATAAGATGACTCCCAGTATATAAGATGACCCCCGACTTTTGAGAAGATTTTCCTGGGTTAAAAAGTCATCTTATACGCCGGAAAATTCGGGATGTAAAGTCACCTTAAAATGAAGATATCTTAAAGGTCAGAGGAATTGATTCAGATCTGGTTGAAGACATAGGCGATGTGAAACTTAACCAAGGGTGTTGGCGTCATGGAAACCTGGCGTGAAGACATTGCTGAGGCAAACGCTGGCTGTGCCCCTGCCACGCACTGCACAGGGGAGACGGAGAGCGAGTCGCAGGACTGTGAGTTTTCAAGTTCCGCTGGTGAGGACTCTGGTGGAAGAAAGGTGCCAAATGCCATCTGACATCAGTTCCTTTCCCTGCTCGGGTGGTAGCTCAGGAGTTCCCCTTACAGTCAGTTCTCCTGGAAGTGCCTAAGTAGGAATATTTGCTTTATGGGCTTAGCTAACGTGAATCCGCTCCAAGAGGTGGCTTCCTCCTTAATGCGTAAACAAAAATCAGGTCCAAGGTCATGATCAAGGCTTTGAGTTCTGCCCTGAGTGCCTTTTGGAAGAGAGCGTCCCTCACTCTCCCCCTCTTCAAGGGAATGCCTATTCCCATGACAGTGTATATGTTTTCTTTCTTTATTTTTTTTAAAAAATATATTTTATTGATTTTTTTTTTACAGAGAGGAAGGGAGAGGGACAGAGAGCTAGAAACATCAGTGAGAGAGAAACATCAATCAGCTGCCTCCTGCACGCCCCCTACTGGGATGTGCCTGCAACCAAGGTACATGCCCTTGACCGGAATAAAACCTGGGACCTTCCAGTCCACAGACCGACGCTCTATCCACTGAGCCAAACCGGTTTCGGCCGTATATATACGTTTTCTTTAAAGCGGAAGCTATGTGACTGCTTATGAACTTCGGAGAATAATAATATGCCAGTAAGCCATCAACTAAGTGATGATGGGATAAGGCAGAGTGCTCAGGACCCTCAATCTCAGGCATGGCAGGAATCCTGTTAACCACCTCTGAGTGGCTGTCATTCCAATGCTCCAAGACATAATAATAATAATAATAATAATAATAATAATAATAATAATAATAAAATGCATACACCCCAGGTGGTCCAGATTCTCCACATTTCAGGCCATCCTCATCTTCAGCCCGCTGGACTTTCCCTCCATCAGAAGCATCTATGCTACATCAGAATGGCATTTCCAGGCACTTCCCGACTCCTATGAGCCCCACCCTCTACTTCAGGGCCCTTTGGTAGGAAACCCCATTCTTTCTTCTACACATGGCCCTGACTGGTCCTCACAGATTTTAAGATGCTGGCGGAGGCTGGAGAGTCCTAGGGAGAATTTGCGTTTTAAGATTCTGGTCACTTTTCCGAGGCAGAGTGCATGAGTGTATGTCAGGATAGATGAGGCAGACCAGCAGCTGGCACACGGAGCCACAGGAAAAAGGAAGGAACAAACCAAAGGGAAGCAGGCTCCGCTCCACTCAGCAGCCTGGCAATTTAACCAGATAATTAACAGAATGTGTGGTTGGCAGCCAACCTGGGCGGTGTGTGTGTGTGTGTGTGTGTGTGTGTGTGTGATGATTGGCACGTTTGACGGACAGGTGTGTCATTAAGGAGAAAATGCCAATTTGTTTCCTAAAGGGGCTGTACAAATTTATACCACCCTCTCCCCTTCGCCAACATGCAAGAGCTTCAGTAGTTTCACACCCTCCCTAAATGGTGGATATGGTCAGACTTTTACATTGTTTTCCTTTACGTTTCTTTTTTTAAAATATATTTTATTGATTTTTTACAGAGAGGAAGGGAGAGGAATAGAGAGTTAGAAACATCGATGAGAGAGAGACATCGATCAGCTGCCTCCTGCACGCCCCCTACTGGGGATGTGCCTGCAATCAAGGTACATGCCCTTAACTGGAGTCGAACCTGGGACCTTTCAGTCTGCAGGCCAACGCTCTATCCACTGAGCCAAACCGGTTTTGTATACATTGTTTTTCAATGTAGTGGTATAAATTGGAATTTTGAGTTAATATATATATATATATATATATATATATATATATATATATATATATTTGATTTCAGGGAGGGAGAGAGAGAGAGAGAAATATCAATGATGAGAGAGAATCATTCATTCATTGGCTGACTCCTGCCTGCCCCCCAACTGGGGACAGAACCCACAACTGGAGCATGTGCCCTGACCAGGAATCAAACCATGACCTCTTGGTTCATAGGTCGACACTCAACCACTGATTATGCCAGGCAAAATCTGGAGGTTTTGAACTGTGTTTTTCTCAATTACTTATGATTTTGAGTATTGTTTATAACATTTATTGGCAATCTATGTTTCCTCTAAATAAAATTCCTAGCTACTGCTCTAATGAGTGGTTCATGGGTACTGGTTGTGGGAGCTACGTTGTAGAGACAAGTCCTTTGTCTCTGTGTGTCCCAGTCAATACCATGTGAGACAAAAGAACTGGGAATACGCATGGGCGACAGCAAGGCTGGCAGCAGCTGGACACCCAGCATGGGTGAGCCCATGAACTCATGAGAAATGGTAAATAGTTGTTGTTTTTAGCGATAAATAGCTTGTAACAAAGCAACAGGTAATTAAAATAATATAAAACTCTGTTTTATTCATATCCTAAGGCCCACGTTTTCTTTCAGATTATTGAATTTTGGTATCATTTTTAGCTTATCAGTCTTCCCAGAGAGTTGTATCTATTTTGACAAGGCTAAACTTTTGGTTTTGTTGAATTCACTATGTATATTTTTTAAATTTCTATTTTATTAATTGCTACTCTTTTTTTATTTAAGTATTCGTTTTCTTCTGTGTAGTTTGGAGGCAATGCTATGGCTTTTCTCCTAACTTCTGAAGATGGGCATTTAACTCTTTAATTCTGAGGTTTTCTTCTCTTCTTACATAAATACTTGAACATATAAATTATCCTCAAAGCATTGTTCTTCTGTTGCATCCCATGAGTTTTGATGTCACGTTTATTATTATCCAATTGTACACATTTAGATAACTCCTCTGTAGTACAGATTTTACTCCAGTGTTCTGTACATTTATCCACTTCTCCCACCGATCTTAGCCATGTATGGCTCAACCAGAAAGGGAGCTACTGGCATCTCATGGGGAGAAGCCAGGATGCTGCCAAACACTCCTCCCTGGTCACAACAGGCACCTTCACCAGCCAACAAAGAATGATCAGGCCCAGATTAACATCTTGCTGGTGCTCAGTCCCACAACATTTTCTCACTGGTTCTGAGATTAAAACTTAAGTATCATTGAATCACAAGCTAAAGAAACAGCCTTGGGTCTGAGTGTGTCCAAATCTGCTGTCTAACATGACCCCGTGAAACGTTCTCATATGAAGAGTGGAGATGATTATTTTGGGAGACTATATAAAGCTCAGAATGGATCATGCATACGATGTGCAACATGTGTGTAAATCCTTCCATCAGGATATATAATGAAACCAAACACGATGTGGAATGCTCAGAATTTATTAAGAAATAGAGGTACAACTTCCCATATCCAGGGAGTCAATTCAGAGTGAGCATGAAAGAAGAAAGCAGGAGTATAGGAGCCAGGCGTGCATGGGAAAAGAAAACAGGATTGAGAAGAAATCTCAGCTGCAGAAAACCTAAGTAACAGTTACAAAATTTGGTTTTCTAAGTTACACAGGGGGAGAGGGTGAAGACCATGACCAGAGTCAAGGCAGAGACCAGAGCTCCGTACTGAGGATGCCCGAAGCTGACACGTTCCACCCACACGGGAGGAAGCAGACTGGGGACATAGTCTGCTCTCCATCCAGCTGATTGGGAAGCTGGTATCAGGCACAGGAGTCACAGAAATTAAGGTAGAGCATGCGGGCTGACAGCCAAGTCGAGGAAGTGAATTTGTTTCCAAAATGGCGAGTCAGTTAACAGCTGGTGAGTGAAGAAGGTGGTTCTTTGGTGAGGTGATCAGCAGCAGCAAGGCCGACAACAGCTGGACACACAGCAGGGGCGGCAGCAGCAGGGACGGCAGCAGCTGGACACACAGCAGGGGCGGCAGCAGCAGGAGCCACAGCTGGACCCACAGCAGGGGCGGCAGCAGCAGGACCCACAGCAGGGGCGGCAGCAGCTGGACACACAGCAGGGGCGGCAGCAGCAGGACCCACAGCAGGGGCGGCAGCAGCAGGACCCACAGCTGGACCCACAGCAGGGGCGGCAGCAGCAGGACCCACAGCAGGGGCGGCAGCAGCAAGGCCGACAACAGCTGGACACACAGCAGGGGCGGCAGCAGCAGGGGCGACAGCAGGGGCGGCAGCAGCAGGAGCCACAGCTGGAGCCACAGCAGGGGCGGCAGCAAGGGGAGCAGCACATGGTGTCAGGTGTGGAGGAGGGTGGGTTCCTGGTCAGAGGTGAGTTTCTCAGAGGCTGAGGACTCCCCTTATATCCGGGGGCTTTTATACGCTCTCCCACCCCGTTTGGACCAATGAGCAGAACTTTCCTTGTTTCTGTGCATGCTGTTTTCCATAGTCACTGGGGAATGTGAAAAAGGAAGTTATTCTCTAAGTGTTTTAATGAGGAGCAGATAGGTTTCTTAATTGAGAATTACTCAGACTTCGCAGATAAAAGGCTGTCAGCATTGCTCCTGCTTTGGTCATAGTCCAGTCATAAGATACAGTTCCTGGTCGCCTCATTGGGTTCGGTACACTTTCCCTCCTCGGTTATTTTTAAGTTGAATCTACTGGGATGATATTGTTTTGCAAAAACATACAGGTTTGAAGTGCACAACTCAACAAAACATCTGCACATCGCCTCATGCATGCACCCTTTGCCCCAAAGAGTCTCTTCCGGTCTCTATTTTCCCTCTCTCTGCCCACCTCCCCCTGTCCCCACCCCCATTTCCCTCTGGCTCTCACCACATGGTTGTCTGTGTCTATGTGTTTTCTGACCAAAACCTTCACCTTCTTTCATCCAGCGTCCCCACCCCTATGACAGAGGGCAGTCCATTCCATGCACCGAAGCCTCTTCTGTCCACTGTCCCTTCAGCTGCCTCTGATTGGGACTTACGTCTGGGGTAATGGGCGTGATGCTGACAAGTTTACAGTGACCAGCTGAATCCATGCCCAAACCCAACTCTGTGTCGGGAAGGAAAAATGTCTCCTTTACCCTTCTAGGTTCTGCCTGCTGGTCTAAGAGTTAAGTGGACAAAATCCGATTAACAGGGAGAAAACAAAAAACACCGTCTGACAACATGTATACCTCCTGTATGCCTGGGAGAGACTCGGGAACTACGTCACCTCCCTAAGATGACATCTGCCTTCAACCTAAGGCCACCTTCAATAAAGACAGCAGCAGGCCTGGGGAGACTACATGAAGCTCAGAATGGATCATGCATACGATGTGCAACATGTGAGTTACGAGAGACTGCCAGGGAAAGCACAGCGAACAAGGGTCAAGTTGCTCAGAGGGAAGTCCCTGCCTTCTCATTGGCAGGAGTTTCTAGAGACTGAGTCATCCCCTCCTCCTGACACAGTGTAGATAGAGGGAAGAAAACATAATTTTCCCCACTTTTAACCAACAGTAATTATAGTAAAACTAATTTGTTTCATAACAAGTCGAGTCTTATTAAATCTGGCCTGCTTATTTACCTAAGAGCAGCAAGAATGGTGATGGGTCATACAGTGGTACCTCGAGATACGAGTTTAATTTGTTCCGTAACCTTGAGGCGTGGGAAACTATGAGAAGCTCAAGTCTCGGTAAACTGGTATGTCACGTGCAGCCGGCCGATCCATGCGATTACTCCTATCTCAACTGTTGCTCGTATTTCAAAGCAAAAATCGCTCGCTCAACGGCTCGTATCTCAAAAATCTCATATGTTAGGGCACTCGTATCTCGAGGTACCAATGTAAAGGCTCTTATATTTATGTTTACGGTTTACTAAAATTTTTAAAATATATTTTATTGATTTTTTACAGAGAAGAAGGGAGAGGGATAGAGAATTAGAAACATCGATAAGAGAGAGACATTGATCACCCGCCTCCTGCACGCCCCCTACTGAGATGTGCCCGGTTTATTAAAATTTTCAGGGTGACTTTGGTTAATAAAATTGTATAGGTTTTAAGTGTACAATTCTATAATACATGGTCTGCATATGGCATTGTGTGTTCACTAACCACAGTCAAGTCTCTTTCTGTCATCATATACCTAACCCCCTTTACCCTGTTTACCTCCCCCACCCACTCTGGTAACCACCACACTGTTGTATCTGTGAGTTTTTGTCTTATATGTTCAGTTTTGTATCCCATATGAATGAAATTACATGGTTCTTGATGTTTTTTTGGTCTTATTTTGCTTAGTATTATATTTTCAATATTCACCCATGTTGTTGCAAGTGGCAGTATTTAATCTTTTCTTATGGCTTAGTATTCCATTGTGTATATATATCTCATATCTTCTTCATCCAGTCCTCTATTGAAGGACACTTAGGTTGTTTCCATGTCTTGACCACTGTGAATAATGCTCCAATTAAATAAGGGTCCATACATCTTTATAAATAAATATGTTCAAATTTTGGGGTAGATATCCAGGAGATGGATTGCTGGATCAAATGGTAACTCTATCCTTAGTTTTTTGTTTTTGGTTTTTTGAGAAAGCTCCATTCTGTTTTCCTAGTGGCTGTATCAGTTTATATTCCCGCTAGCTGTGTATGAGGGTTCCTTTTCCTTTACATACTGTCAACACTTGCCATTACTTCTCTTGTTGATGATCGCCATTCCAACAGGTGTGAGATGGTACCTCAGTGTGGTTTTGATTACATTCTTTTAAATCTGCTTTGCTGGTACTTTTCACGTGGAATCTTCAGGCTGAACTTTTAACAGTCTTTCGAGGCTTCAAAGCCAAGCCAGAAGATGCTTGCAATCAGCTTTGCCTGCAAGGCCTATAGATTTAGGTAAATTTCTCTCTTCTTGAGCTCCTTAAAATGTCCTGTGATTGTTCCCACAGAAAATTAGCACTGGTTTCTTTTTCCTTCTTCACCTTTTCATGAATAGAAGATCTATTTTACTGTAGATCTTAGCAACCTCAGCCTATGATTGATTGTTTTTCCTTGTTTATTAGGTTAAGAACTTGCACTTTTTCGCTTACAGGAAACACTTTACAGTTTTTCTTTAGCATATCTGGGTCATCAGCATCACTCTCTCACACTTTGGGGCCATTATTAAGTGAACAAGAGTTACGTGAACACAGGTACTGCAATACCAAGACAGCTACTAAGTGACTGACACTGGGCAGGGTATACAATATGGATTTACTTGACAAAGGGAGGATTCACTACCTGGGTGGAATGTAGCAGGACAGTGTGAGATTTCACCCTGCTACTCAGAATGGCGTACAACTTACAACAATCCCAGAATTGTTTATTTCTGGAATTTTCCATTTGCTATTTTCAGACCATGGGTGACTGTGGGTAACTAAAACTACAGAAAGCAAAACCTCAGATTTGAGGGGGGACTACTGTACACTGAAAAAGTGTATGAAATATACATGTATAATGTAATAAATAATTATGAAGCAAGCATCTATCTATCCCAACACCCAAGTCAAGAAATAGAACATTGCTGTCACTAAGAGGGCCATGGATGTATCTCCTCTTGGCTACATCGCTCTCCTTCTCCCCCTGATTCTTTCTGTCCTGATTCTTAAAGTAATCTTTTCTCTGATGTTCTTTACAGTTTTGCCAGCTAGGTATGCATCCTAACCATTATAGTTTAGTTTCACTTGTTTTGGGATTTTTATATAAGTGCGATCTTCATCTATGTATTGTGTGTTTTTATTCTGTAAGAGTTGTGATAGGCAGCCCCTTAGGGACCCAGTGATTTTTGCCTCTTGATGTTCATGGTCTTGTGTAATTCCCTCCCTGTGAGTAACATGCTTCTAACCAACTGCCTCTGGCAACATCAAGTGATTAAGTTAAACAAGATGGTGACTTTCATCTCGCTAGCCGACTTTCTCTCGCCCTCACAGGATCTGAGGAAGTGAGCGGCCCTGTGGGAGAGAAGCATGTGGCAAGGCACTGAGGACAGTCTGCATTTGACAACCAGCAGGGAACTGAAGCTCTCACTCCCATGGCCCCCAGGACTGGAATCCTGTCAACAACTACATACATGAATTTGGACGTGGCTTCTTCTCCAGCTAAGCCTTGAGATGAGATGCCAGTTCCAGCTAACACATTGACTGCAGCTTAATGAATCATTAAGAAATAGACAGCCCAGCCGAAACTGGTTTGGCTCAGTGGATAGAGCGTCGGCGTGTGAACTGAAAGGTCCTAGGTTCGATCCCGGTCAGGGGCATGTACCTTGGTTGCGGGCACATTCCCAGTGGGGGGTGTGCAGGAGGCAGCTGATTTTTCTCTCTCATACATGTTTCTGAGTCTCTATTGCTCTCCCTTCCTCTCTCTAAAAAACTAAGAGCCCAGCTGAGCCGTACTGAGATTCCTGATGCACAAACTATGGGACAGTAAATGAGTGTCATTTTCAGCTGCTAAAATTTAAGGTAATAACAGCTAACAATAGATAACTAGCACAGATTTATTTAGTACCACACTACACAGAGATGAGGATGAAGAGATCAAAGGGTGCAGAGAGGTCAATAGGCTAGAAAAGATCTAATCACAAGGCCAGGAAACCCAACCAGCTGAATGAGCTACCAAGGAGGACTCAGAGGCGCCCTCTGTAATAAGGTAATAAGGAATGGAACAGGTAGAGAGGTCTATTCTCAAAGATTGGAGCTCATGGTGAGGAATATTGCCACAGAACTTAGTACTCAAGGAGCAATGAGAATGAGAATGTCATTAAAGTAGTAGAGGCCAGCTGGCAGCATTTAACGGTCAGAGTGATATGGGTATAAATACAGTGGTACCTCGAGATTCGAGGTTAATTCGTTCCATAACCTTGAGGCGTGGGAAACTATGAGACGCTCGAGTTCAGGTAAACTGGTGGGTCGTGTGCAGCCGGCGGATCCGAGCAATTACTACTATCTCAAATGTTGCTCCTATTTCAAAGCAAAAATCACTCGCTCGATGGCTTGTATCTCAAAAATCTCGTATGTTAGGGCGCTCTTATCTCGAGGTACCACTGTTTGTGATGGGCAGCACATTTGGGCCGACAACTGGGGTGAAGAGCTGTGTGACCCACAGGCTGAGGTCAGCGATCCCAATGGGAAATTAGGACCCCTGACCCAGTTTCCGGGCTGAGCCAGGTCTCGGATCTATAACCCACTGAATCAGTGAAAGGAAGGGTAGTCCTTCAAGACTGAGGACCACACCCAGTGTATGTTGATTGATCACTCCAGTCCTTTCCCAAAAGAATCCACAGCCATGTACTCCGGGGACACTGGAATACCCCTATTGGACGTTGTTGGTTACTGGATCTGAGTGGGCACTGACAGCTGGCAACCATTCATAGTACATGTTTCAAAGGTGTGAAAGGAAACTCGTAATTACATGTGGAACACTGGTGCCTTAGATGGAGTGCCCTCAGGGGCAGACCCCAACACAAGTTTTGAATAAAATAGTCTGTTAGGGAGACCATTCTAAAAGGCACTGCAGGGAACCTGGGAAGGGATGGGGGGAAGGGACGGAGGCGGGATGATGAAATGAGCAGCTTACTCCTGTGGCAGCTGGGCGCCATTCCACCAAGCACCTCCAGAGAGTGGTGCTCCTTGCCCCACCTGAGAGGCAAGAGCTGGCGTGTGTATCCACTCACCATCACTGGGCGAGCACTGCTTCTACACGCTCGGACCCCCGGCCTGCCCTGAGCTGGCTCCTTCCTCCGGAGAAAGCCCACAGGCCGACAGATCCAAGTGTTTGCTGTACGGAACCATCTTCCTCTTTAAAACAAGGATGCTGGCGGCATGGAGGGTGCGTCCTGAAATCACTGCTGCCCCCTGCTCTCCGCAGAGAAGGACAGAACAACTGACAGCTAAAGATGGCAAGACATGATGAACAATGATCAGACACGACTCTCATGTGTTTGTGTGCCAGGGAAAGTCAGGTTTATTTAAGATTCAGGGACAGCTCCATCTGAGAAAAGATGGCTGGGAAGAAATATATCAATTGGGTTTACATGTTGGTTGAAAGATTTCAGAGAAAATTCAAACTTTGTGTTCCCTTGGGAGACAGGCGGTAACATGGTGGGGTGGGGGCAAGAAGGAGGGGAGGAGGCAGTATATTTGGAGGCCAAAGTCAGCTTAAGAGTCAGTTGAAACAGGTTTTACAATTGGCCTCTCATGACTCAGGTCAGTAAAACTACATCAAGAAGATCGGCTGACGAAAACCAGCGGGCACGGGTCAGGGCAGTCAGTACCAGGAGCCACTAGAGCAGACCGGGCGGCAGCAGGTGGTCTGGCAGCAGATGGGGCGGCAGCAGCTGGAGCCACAGCTGGAGCCACAGCAGCTGGGGCGGCAGCAGGTGGTCTGGCAGCAGCAGGGGCGGCAGCAGCTAGAGATGCAGCAGGTTGGCCTGCAGCAGCTGGAGCCACAGCAGCTGCGACGGCAGCAGGTGGTCTGGCAGCAGGTGGGGCGGCAGCAGCTGGAGCCACAGCACGTGGGGCGGCAGCAGGTGGTCTGGCAACAGATGGGGCGACAGCAGGTAGAGATGCAACAGGTTGGCCTGCAGCAGCTGGAGCCACAGCTGGAGCCACAGCACGGGCGGCAGCAGGTGGTCTGGCAGCAGGTGGGGCGGCAGCAGGTGGTCTGGCAGCAGGTGGGCCTGCAGCAGCTGGAGCCACAGCTGGAGCCACAGCAGGGGCGGGAGCAGGAGCCACAGCAGGTGGTCTGGTAGCAGGGGCAGCCGGCCTCCTGGCCGCAGCCTTGGCCACAGCCCTGGTCGGAGCAGACGGAGCCACAGGAGTTGACCATGGTGTCGGTGTCAGCGGGTGGAGGTTCGGAGTGAGTTGGCAGGAAGGTGGGTTGAAGGTGTGAAGTCCGCTGGCCCAGGGCCCCTTTTATACCCAGCGAAGGGCTGCTGCCGTCAGCACCTGTGCTCTTTCCCGGTCCTGGTTTGTCCTAATTAACAGGCGATTATGAAAATAGCCTGGTTTGTTTCCGGGCTAACCTTTTCAAGATGGACGGAGACATTGCTTCCTTTTCCTCATGGGTGAGCATCCTCACTTCAGCTCTTACTGGATCATCACTTCCTCTTCCTTAAAGAAAGCTGTCACGTGACTTATGCATTCACATCATGGATGTGTGTCTCATGTCGCACAGCCCAACATGTCTCCCTTTGATTGACCATAAGCCACATTCTTTTTGGTGACTGGGGGGGGATACAGCTGCATTTTAGTTTGATGTCTCATTCGTTGTGGGTCAGGTGGGCTGAGAAGTGGTGAATGTGAATCAGGGCATCATTGGCATGAGAATTGGACTCTTAGGGTATTTCCTCTCCCCACTGTGAATCATGGCCCACTTTCTAGACTTTCGGATGGGAAATAAATAACCGGTGTATCAGGAAAAAATAAGTCATGAAATTTTGACGTTTTCTTCCTTTCCCTCAGCTTTACTGAGGAATACAGAATATACAAAATATTGCACATCTACTGTAAACACTTGGATGAATTTGGACTTATGCATGTAAGTAATATCATTTCCATAATTAAGGTACTAAATATCCATCACCTCAAAAATATTTTTTTCTGCCCCCTTCATTTTTTTGTGTGTGTAGTAAGAACATTAACCGAAGATTTACTTTAACAAGATTTTAAGTGGAGCATACTATATTGTCAACTATAGCCGCAACGGTGTACAGCAGACCTATAGATGTTATTTGCCTTGTATAACTAACTGTAATGTTATACTCATAGAACAGCAGCTAACCATTGAGGGGCTCTTCATAGGTGAATGACGGAACACACAGACTGTGATGCACCACGGAAAAAGCTACTGACACGAAGAACAACATGCATGATCTCCAGGGAAGGATGCTGAGTGTGAAAAACCAACCACCAGAGGTTACACACTGTTGTAGAACATGCTTGAAATAAAATCACAGAGCTGGAGAACACAGTGGTGACAGGCAGGGGTGTCGGATGATGAGTGGGAGGGAGTGGGGGTGGCTACAAAGATAGAGCCTTATGGAGTAGTTAGGTTCTATATCTTAATTGAGACGGTGGTTACACAAATCCATACAGTACATATGACTATGCTCATAGAAACACACACACTCACTCACAAGGGCATGTAATACAGGTAAAATCTGAGCCAGTTCCAGGGATTGTACTATGTCACTTAGTTTTTGAGTTTTGAGATGTCCTATAGTTACTTAAGATGTGACCATTTGCTTTTTTGCTATTGAGTTATATGAAAGTTTTTCATATATTTTGGAAGTTAGCCCAGCATCAACTCTACAATTTGCAAATATTTGCTCCCATTCAGTAGGCTGTCTTTTTATTTTGTTGATGCTTTCCTTTGCTATAGAGAAGCTAGTTAGTTTGCTGTAGTTTCACTTTTTTAGTTTTTTTGCCATTGTGTTGGTGTCAACTCCAAAAAAATTATTGCCAAGATCTGTGTGAATGAGCTTACTGCCTATCTTTTCTTCTAGGAATTTTATAGTTTCAGGGGTTACATTCAAGTATTTGGGTCATTTGGAGTTGATTTTTGTATATGGCATAAGATAATGGCCCAGTTTTATTCTTCTGCATGTGCCTTCACTGTTTTCCAATATACCATTTAATGAAAAGACTGATCTTTCCCCATGGTGTATTTTTGGCTCCTCTGTCATAAATTAGTTAACCATATATATTTGGATTTAAGTCTGGGCTCTCTGTTCTGTTCCTTTGATCTATGTGTTTGTTTTTATGCTGAATGTCACACCGTTTCTATTACTATAGCTTTGTAATATAGTTTGAAATCGGAGAGCATGGTGCCTTCAGATTTGCTCTTCTTTCTCAAGATGGCTTTTGCCATCCTGGGTCTCTTGTCATCCCATATAAATTTTAGGATTTTTTTTTCTATTTCTCACATGGGAAATTTCATGGGGATTGCACTGAATCTATAGGTTGCTTTCAGTGGTATGCTGATGATGCGACTACCTTCCTTTTATCTATAAAAGTCTCTATGACTTATTCTCAATTAGGGAACACATTAAACACCAATTTTCTAAAGATTCCTACCACTTAGGGAACAACTTCCTCCTTCATAATTTCCCAGTGATTACCGAAACGACATAAACAACAACAAGGAAAGTTCTACTCATTGGTCCCAACATGGGGGGCCCAGCGTATAAAACCCCCAGAACAGAAGAAGTCCTCACAATCTGAGACACTCACCTCTGAACACCCACTCACCTCCCACACCTGACACCATGTGCTGCTCCCCTTGTTGCCAGTCCAGCTGCTGTGGATCCAGCTGTTGCCGGCCCAGCTGCTGCTGCCGCCCCTGCTGTGTGTCCAGCTGCTGCCGCCCCTGCTGTGGCTCCTGCTGCTGCCGCCCCTGCTGTGGGTCCTGCTGCTGCCGCCCCTGCTGTGGGTCCTGCTGCTGCCGCCCCTGCTGTGTGTCCAGCTGTTGCCAGCCTTGCTGCCGCCCCTGCTGTGTGTCCAGCTGTTGCCGGCCTTGCTGCCGCCCCTGCTGCTGCCGCCCCTGCTGTGTATCCAGCTGCTGCCGGCCTTGCTGCTGCTGACCATCTTGCCAGAAAACCACCATCTGAGCATCACATCTTCAGCTAACTGACGTGCCATTCTGGAGACTTGCTGGCTTCCTAGACTAAGCCGCCAGCATGCGTGACCATAATTATCCGTGGCTCATGTGCCTGCTACAAGCTTCCGAACCAGCCTGAGGCGGTGCACAGGACGTCCCCGATCCTCTCCCTCCCGGGCTGGTGGCTCAGGTGCCAGCTTCCTGCATCCTCATTTAGGAGCTTTGGCTTCGGCTTTGAGTCTGTAGTCAGGGTCTTCACCCTCTCCCTCTGTGTAACTTCGAAAAACAAACTATTGTAATTTTTAAAAGGTGGTGCAACTGATAATCCTCATCATCGTATGTTCTTTATCAATGTCGTCAGGCTTCTTGTAACAGGCTTTCTTTTTTATGATCACTTCGGACTGTATTCCTAAATGCAGGAGTCTTACCTTTGTTCCTTAATAAATTCTAAAGCATAACTCATCCATATTGTGTTTTATTTATTTCACTGAATTCCTGACATATGGATTTAACTACATACTGCCTACTGATGCATTATCCCTTCTGAGCATCAGACAGCACCCACAAGAAGTATCTCTGCTTTTGGGCGGGGTGGGGAGAACCCCATTAATAGATTATGGTCACGTAGCTAAGACTGGACTGATTCAGTTCCAGGAGAGTCTTATATCCCAAGGAAGCATCCGGTAATGTTGTCACTGGGCATGCACACACGCAGCAAATCCCCGCACTCCAGATGCACTTCTCCCTGCTCTCTACCTTTCATGCTAAGTGCCCCTCATCAAATAGGAACTGCATTCTCTTCCTGCGACTCTACTCATATGAGATTCCAAACTGACAAGATGATCGTTCTGTCCTAGACTATGTCCCTGACAAAAATGTGCTCTACCAGGAGTAGAAGCTTCAGTCCAGGAGGGCCTTCAGCCATGATGGGATGGGAAGTACAGATTCCCACATGTGTCACTGGTGGTCAACATGAGAAAATTCACTCTGGCTTCCATCCAACCTGTGTGTACTCCCATAGGAGGACATATGCAGTCCTATGCTAGTGATCTAATACTGGCCATTGCGTTAAGGTACAGTCCACATCCAGAATACAATATGTCAGTCTTATATGTTGTCACCTCTATGGTGGGGTCTTTGCTGCACATATAAGAGACCACTCCAATTTTTTTCCCAGGCCAGCAATTTCTCTGTCACTTGATGTACGGCAGGACAAGTAGATCCATGGTCATGTGCCTGTTGTTGACCTTGCTCATCACAGAGTTGGTCCCTTGGTCCAAAGTGATGCTATTCAGGATCCTCTGACAATAATACTGTAAGCTGAGGGATAGCACTGCAGATAGAGAAGATGATTCTTTTTGCCATCACAGTAAGGAAGGATTACCTTTTCCGTATGGAAGTGATCCAAGGCGGAGCACTTGGGTCCATCTGGGGTGGTTAGTTTTCATAAATGATGTTCTCCATACCGACTCACTCTTGTCTCGACTCCTGACAACAGCACATCCAGCAGAGGCAGCCATGGGGAGAGGGAACCTGTGCTGAGGGTCCACACCTGCCTCAATCCCTGCCACCAGGGCTACTTTATTCATGTCCCTGTGCAAGTACTGGTACACCCGAGGACCTGGACGAAGTGAATTATACCAACTTGTGCTTGTCCCGAGCTTCATAAGCAGAGGATGCTCTCTGGGGAGCATTGATGTGGCACACAAAGGGGAAGCACCACCGAGGCCGGTTTTGCTCAGTGGATAGAGCGTCGACATGGGGACTGAAAGGTACCAGGTTCGATTCTGTTCAAGGGCATGTACATTGGTTGTGGGCACATCCTCAGTAGGGGGCATGCAGGAAGCGGCTGATCAATGTCTCTCTCTCATTGATGTTTCTGGCTTTCTATCCCTTTCCCTTCCTCTCTGTGGAAAAATCAATAAAATATGTTTAAAAAAAAAAAAGAGGAAGCACCTTCTGCTGACATACCATCTCCATGGACACGATTCTTCTCCAAATGTCTTTATCTTCCAACCATGCTTCTTCCAGGGATGAGATAAATCAATCAGGCCTTTCACCCTTTGCAAATAACCAATAAACATTGTTTCTGAGGCCATCAACCAGCCCCCATACAAAATTACACACACACACACACACACACACACACCCATTGTAATAATCTCAGTTCTTTTCATTGGGAATATTTCCTCTTTCCACTGACTTCGCAAACCAAAAGTGTTTCCTCTGTTGCAGTAAAAATTCTCCATCTGGCATAAAATCTGCCATGGAGGCCATCAATCACTGAAGTTTAGGTAATCCATGTTCATTCATTATAATCAAGTAGGGTTGGGAGGAGTCAAATGGAATCGTGCTGAAAATTACCGCCTATGTATTTTTTAGTCATTGAGATGAGCACTGAACTCTCCATGGATGTGCCATGATTTCTCATTAATACCTTGGTCTTAATGTTTATAAATTGAGGTTAGTTTGCATTAACACAGAGGTTCAAAGATTACCAATGGAGACACTATCTTAGCTTATTGAGGAAGAGAAGAAAAACTTCTCTATAAATAATAAGGGTTATAAGTAATATTTTTTTCTGTAACATCCTTTGAAAATATAAGAATTGGGGGTGGGGATGGGGAAGAGAAAGAAAACACTCCTAGATTAATCCATGGGCAGACATATATGTAAGACAGTAACTGAAAAATGAAGATATATTTGTAAGAGATATTAAGTATATTAATAAACAATTCATGAGTTGCTTTAAGTGTATTGTACCTTTACCCCAAAACATACAGCTAGTGAGTGCGAGACCAGGAACTGGGGACTCTTCCATACGAGTTTAATTCCCTTAACCAACATATGTTACATTATACCTTCACAATAGAAATCTTATGGCTGAGGATAAAACAAGAGGTGAATAGATGCACAATCGTGGTGGAAATTCAGTACAGACAATGGATAAGGCAAACTAGAAGCACCTTATAAAACAGCATAGTCACCAGCAATAAGAACGATAAGATATGGCCACACACTGTACAGGAGAAGGATATCTCATTCCACTCAAGGAGAATCCGGTAACATCTAGAATATTTTGAGAAACAATCCTGACCTTCATCTTACCAATCCAGATCCATTTTCAAAATTAGTGACCAGGGTCTTGGGGCGGGAGGGGGAGGGTGGGGGAAATGCACATCCTACAATTCATGCAGTCAACAGGGAAATGCTGTCCTTTGTCATAAGTACATCCCACGAGGCGGGGAAACACATGCCAGAGGTCACAAGGGACCCGGAGGAGCAAGAGATGCAGGAGGCCCAGGAGGGTGGACGCTCACATAAGGAAGCTGAGTCTCATAACCATCATATAAAGAGAAAGTAGCCAATTCTATATTATTTCATTCATAGAAAGTTTAATACCAGCCTTAACTCATGACCTCTGGGGATGAGAAAGCGCTATAATTTTGAAGGGGATGGGGGTGAGATTCTATCTCTCAACAGGGTGAGGTAGCAGTGTTCACTTTGAGATCTTTTATCACGTTGAAAATTAATACCATATTTTCTGGCGTATAAGACGACTTTTTAACTCGGGAAAATCTTCTCAAAAGTCGCGGGTCGTCTTATATGCCAGGTGTCATCTTATAGGGTGAGTATATCCCAAACTCTATATTTTAACTGGAAAAGTTGGGGGTCGTCTTATTCGCCCAGTCACCTTATACATGGAAAATATGGTACCAATTTACCAAGTTAGAAATCGCATATTTGAGCGCTTTTTAAGATGAATGTTAAGCCATACAAACTTCTGAACATGTTCATACTCAAAGATACTTCAGGTATCGCCTCCGACACATACAGGCTGGAGCCTTGAATCCACTTTTTCTGGGAGATCAGACTGAAGAGGGCTTCGTTCATCACAAAACCCCTCACTCAAGGCCTGAACACTCAGGGCGCCTCCCAATCTGAAGATGGCCCAAGGACAACACTGAGAAGAGACCACTGTCCTGACCTTCTTCAAACCAGCAGGAAGTCAGTAAGACCAGATGCTGTCACATGACCAGAAATGTTGCCGGGGATGATTCCTGATTGTCCCATTTCTGGAAAAGATTCTTCAGTGGAATCCCAATTAAGGAGAAGATCAAACGGTAATTGACAGAACTCTCAAACTCGAGGGGAACCACTTCCTCCTTGACAATTTCCTTCTGCCTTTAAACAAGTAAACAACAGCGAGGAGAGGCCTGCTTATTGGTCCCAACACTGGGGGGTCCAGAGTATAAAAGCCCCCAAAGAGAAGGCACCGTCAGCATCTGAGAAACTCACCTCTGAACAGAAGCCCACCCTCCACACCTGACACCATGAGCTGCTCCTCCTGCTGCCTGCCCACCTGCTACAGGACCACCTGCAAGACCACCTGCTGGAGGCCCACCTGCTGCGGGTCCAGCTGTTGTGGCTCCTGCTGCTGCCGCCCCTGCTGTGGGTCCTGCTGCTGCCGCCCCTGCTGTGTGTCCAGCTGCTGCCGCCCCTGCTGTGGGTCCTGCTGCTGCCGGCCTTGCTGTG
>PVJN01011904.1:0-52760 GCA_004026805.1 Lasiurus borealis
CACAATTTTGATTCTATGCCTGACTCACTGGGCAGCTCAGTTTCTTGTCTGTAAAATAGGAGTCATTGTGCTTACTCTTTCTCTTTAGTTTCTTCTAATTCAATTTGTCATACCCCACAGGGATGCAGTGAGGAGCATGCTAATTATAAACATAGGTTAACTTAGCGCACAGAACTGAGTTTCCAAAGGAAGAGCTGGCGGGAGATGGAGCTGATGTGAATTAGGTTCAGTGCATTTTGAGGGATAGACACTTTGGCAGCGGGAAGGGACCCTGGCTGATGATTTGATTCAGTTTTATGCTAGCAGCCAGGGGCTCCCCAAGTCCTGAAGTCTCCAAACTTGCAGTGTGGGGATAGGTCTGGGCTCTGAAGGCATAGAAACCTGGGTGGAACCTCACCTGCTCCTGCCTGGGCAGCTGGAGGGCCTCTCTGAAGCTCAATTCCCTTATCTGTAAAGTGGGAATGAATGGCCACACCCACTTTATCATTACCTGATTAAAACAGGGCATATGTAGGATGTGCCCTCTGTGGGGCCTGCACCAGGCAGCAGGCACGGTCCATGCAGGTTTAATTTTCTGTAGATTGAACTGTCAGTTGCATTTTTTCTCTTTGAAGGTCCCAGAAAAGTCAATTGCCCTCTTATCGGTTTTAGCTTTATCCCTCTTCAGATGGTCAGGAAAAGATTTTTTAATGTCAAACTAAACCCTCCACCCCCTTTTCGTCCTTCCAGTTTAAGTCTCCTTCCATTTTTTTTTTAATTTTTATTGATTTTTTACAGAGTGGAAGGGAGAAGGAGAGCCAGAAACATCAATGAGAGAGAAACATGGATCAGCTGCCTCCTGCACACCTCCTATTGGGGATGTGCCTACAACCAAGGCACATGCCCCTGACCGGAATCGAATCTGGGACCCTCGGTCCACAGGCCGATGCTCTATCCACCGGTTTTGGCAGTTTCCTCCATTGGTCTTGTATCCTCTGGACACTCTCAGAAGCCTTCATAATTGGTCAGGAAGCCACTTCATGATTTCCTCCAGATTAGAGAACCCCGGTGGCTCTGACCTAGTCTCATTTCCTTTGAAAATGCTCCTTGCCCTTCGGCAGCTTCTCCTCAGTCTTTTAGAAATTCGCTGATCAACACGGAAGACCGCTCTAGGCCTTTGCAATGCCTGGGCGCTTTATTTTGTGTTTTATGTTCTTGTTGTTTTCCTTTTCCTTGTATTTTCTTTTATTCTGACCTTTCCTTTGTCCTGCCCCCCTACCCCCTTCTCTCTTTCTTTTTTTTTTTTGTAAAACGTATTGGTTATTGGCTAAGATTGAGGGCTCTCGAACCGGACTTCCTGGTTTGTGTCCATCAGTATTACTTTCCAACCAGGTCCTCGCCCAAATTACTGAACTTTTCTGCACCCCAGTTTCCTCATCTGTAAAATATGATGAGTGCAAAGGTTTAAGTATTTAATATGCAGAATTACATATATAGTTCTCATAACCACATGGCTGCATAGAGAGTACTCCACAAACAGTGGCTATTTTTAACTTTTTATTTTGAAATCATTTAGGCTCACAAGAAGTTGAAAATACAGTGCAGAAAGTTCCCACTATCCTTCTGCCAGCTGCCTCCAATGAAAACATCTTCCATAGTGAAAATGCTTCTTCAAAAACAGGAAATTAATGTTGGTGCTACACCATTAACTGAACTATAAGCTTGTCCAGATCTCGCCAGTTTGTTATGCTTTCTTTTGTATGTTCATGTGTGTGTGTCTAGTTCTATAAATTTTATTACATGTCTGGATCCGTGTAACTACTGCCACCACAGTTAGGGTACACAATTGTCCCGTTTTTACAAAGGCTGTTCCTTTATAGTTGCACCCTCCCTCCACCCTTTGCCTATGGCAACCACGGGTCTGTTCACATTTTGAAAGTGTCACACCACTGGAATCAGACCTTTTAAGATTGGTCTTTGTCACGCAATGCAGTGACCTCAAGACCCATCTAACCAGTTTATGCATCAGTAGTTTTTTTTATTTTTATTTTTTTATTACTGGTTACTATTCCATTGTATGGGTTTACCACAGCTTGTTAATCCACTTACTCCCCGAAAGACCTTTGAGTTCCCGTCCCGTTTTTTGGACCTTACAAATGAATTGCACTGAAGATTCATGGACATTTTGTGTGAACGTGTTTTCATTTCCCAAGTGTAAATACATAAAAATTGTGATTGCTGAGTCATGTGTTAAAGTGTATATTTAACTTTTTAAAGAATTATCAAACTGTTTTTTTCTGGTGGCTATACTACTTCACATTTCCACCAGGAATGGATGGGAGAGCGCTATTTCTACATCCTCGCCAGAGTTTGGTATTACCGCTTTTTTTTTTTATTTTTGCTGTCCTAATAGATGTGAAGTGGCATCCTATTCTGTTGTGGCTTTAATTTGTACCTCCCTAATGGCTAGTAAAGTTGCACATCTCTTCATGTACTTACTGGCAATCCATGTATTCTCTTTGGTGAAGGTCTGTTAGAGTCTCCTGCCCATTTAAAAGTTGGATTCTTTGTGTTCTTACAGTTGAGCTGAGAAAGTTCTGTGTATGTTCAGAACACAAATCCTTTGTCAGATGTGTGGTTTGCACATATCTTCTCCCTTCTTGTGGCTTTGTCTTTTCATCTTTTTCACATGATCTTTTGCCGAAGAAAGAATTTTAATTTACTTTTTCTCTTATTGATCATGCTTTTGGTGTTATGTCTCCTGGTTTCCCCCAAAAGATTTATATTTTAACATTTTACATTCAGATGTACAAATGGGACCATTTTGATTTAGTATCTGTTTAATGTGTAAGGCTGAGATTAATTTCTTTTTGCATATAGACAGCATATAGATAATTTCAACACCATTTGTTAGAAACACTATCCCTCCATTCAGCTGTTTTTGTAACTTTCTGCTAGCCATATTTATGTAGAGCTGTTTCTGGGGTCTTCAATATGTTCTGCTGAGCTGTGTGTCTATTCCTCTGCCAATAGCACATGGTCTTGATTACTGTAGTTATATAGTGAGTCTTAGAATTGGGTATTGTGATGCCTCTAACTATATTCTTCTTTCTCAAAATTGTTTCAGCTACTTTAGGTCTTTTGCCTTCCCGCATATGTTTTAGAAGAAGCTTGTCTATACCTGCAAAAACCTTGTTGGGACTAGCTATAATTTTAAACTAGAGTCCTTTGGCCAGGCCTGTAGGGATCAGGGCGAAATCGGCTCTCTGACATCACCTGAGGGGTTCTGGGTTGTGAGAGGGCACAGGCCAGGCTGAGGGACCCCACCAGTGCACAATCATTTCGAGGGAGGAACTGAGGGAGGGCTGCAGGATGTGCCCGGCCCATCTTATCCAGTCCCGATTGGTCGGACCCCAGCAGCAAGTTAACCTACCAGTCAGAGCCTCTGCCCCCTGATGGTCAGTGTGTGTCATAGTGACTAGCCAAACAGTCAGGCCCTTAGCCTATTAGGCTTTTAGTATATAAGATGTTACCATTGCTACTTCCTTCATCCTATATGTTTTATTGCTTCACTTTACAGTTCTCCCCTTATCTAGAGCCAAGGGGATTTAGAGATCATTTCGACTGGTGCTAACATCTTCCAATGGAAAAAAAAAAGTAATCTTCCTTTGAAACAGATTCCGTGAGGGTAGGCTACTTCCTGAGGTCACGCAGGAGGTTAATTGACCTAGGACCAATGTCCACACCTTCTAAGTCCTTGGTCTGAGGCTTTTCAGTTTGCCACAGGACCCTCTCTTAAATCTACTGAATCTTACCTGTTTTTCATACATTTTTTTCTTCTTTCTCAAAAGGAATAATTTGGAATTTCACTGGCATAGCCCAGAGAGTGCATGATCAAGTATAGTAGCAAATCCCCTAGGAAATGTGTTAAAAGCGTAGGTTCTTATGCCCTGGACATTCTTATTCAGTAAGTGTGGTGTGGGAGCCACGGTTTGCAGAGGCAATTTGAGTGGGCTATTGGCTATAGTCGGAGCAAGCTGAGACAATCACAAAAACAAAAAATGCAGGCCTTGGAGTCAGATAGATCTGGGTTCAACTCCTCAGTTACTTACTTAATGACTCTATGCTTCAGTTTCTTCATCCATAAAGTGGAATAAATGGCATTTGGTTCATAAGTTTTCTTTCTGTTTAAACATAGTGCGTGTAAAGTTCTTAGTATTAAACTTGGTACCCAAATCAATGAAGGCTGCTTCCTTTCCTTCCTCCTTCCTCTTTAACAAACTGTGAGGTTTGATCTTTTTTTGAGGCAGAGACAGTGTTATGTGTTTAACAAACCATTTCACGTTCCTCTTGATCACCAGGAAGATCATACTTGTCAGCCCCATCAATTCAGTAGGAGACTGTAGCATGAGGAGATATTCATTTGTAGTGAATAAGACATTTATTTTCAAGCCAGAATATTTTTGTGGCTTTTGTGCATTTGTGTGTGTGTGTGTGTGTGTGTGTGTGTGTGTGTGTGTGTGTGTGTTTTGTGTGTATAATTTGGGTATAGATGTATAATTTGGGTGTAGATGTAATTCCCAACATCACAAGGCAGGTCCCTTGTACAGGTATTAGTCTCTTTAGGGCAGTGGTTCTCAACCTTCCTAATGCCAAGACCCTTTAAGACAGCTCCTCAAGTGATGGTGACCCCCAACCATAAAATTATTTCCGTTGCTACTTCATAACTGTAATTTTGCTACTGTTATGAACTGTAATGTAAATATCTGTTATGCAGGATGTATTTTCATTGTTACAAATTGAACATAATTAAAGCAGAGTGATTAATCACAAAACAATATGTAATTATATATTGTGAAATATTTATTTCTAATTACAAATAAATGAAATTTTGTCTCAAATCATGGTGTAGCATGGGTAACAGTCTTCATATGACAACAGTAAACTACATTGCTACACTTTGCTACACCGAGGAGCGGTATGTTGGTTCCTAAGACCATGTGAAATAGGTGTTTTCTAATAGTCTTAGGTGACCCCTGTGAAAGGGTCGTTCAACCCCCCAAAGGGGTCGCGACCCACAAGTTGAGAACCGCTGCTTTAGGGTAAGGGCCATCAGGAACCAGATTGGCATCTATAGAACATCGACACTGTTGAGTGTGGTGGTTCAAATAGTCTAGATGGGGTGGCCATTCTACCAATGGGAGAGTAATGCTGAGCACTGGAAGAAGGATGAAAGGTCTTTAGCACATAATTAAGTACATCATCTCTCACTGTAAAATAGAAGAAGATTCTGTGTTCCAGATTCAAGGTATTTAACTATTGGTCTCAAATGACCTCCACCCTCTAGGATGGGGTGAAGGCCCCTTTTTAGTCATAGGCTCAAATATGTCCATTGGTAAAAATGGCAGATACCTCTGGCCAGCATATCATTAAAAGGGAGCGGATATCCATCACTTTTAGTGGGTGGATCAAAAGACCCTTCTTGGCTGAGAGGTTTTCCCCTGGAAGGGTTTATACTTCCATTATCATTTAGTTCTAAGTAAAGTTTTTTATTCATGAATTATTTAAAAGTTTATTGGTTCATATCCAAACACCTGGGGATTTTCCAGCTCTTTCTGTTACTGATTTCTGGTTACTGTGATTAGTGAATCCACTCAATGTAATTTCAATCTTTATAGGTTTGTTGAGACATGCTTTTTGGCACAGTGTGTAGTCAATTGCTATAAACAGTCTATTTACTCCAGAAAATGACGCATATTCTTCAGTTGTTGAGTATAGTGTTTAAGAGTGTTAATAGTGGTGTTCAATTAAAAAATGTGTCAGACCAACATTATGCTGCTGATAATGGACTAAATTAAGGCTATAAAGAGGTTAAAATTAAAAGGATAGGAAAATGATTTTTTTTTCTTCTGTTTATTCTATTAACTCCAGAGAGAAGTGTGTTAAAATCTCATTATGATTATGGATTTTTGCTTTATGGTTATTTCTCTCTTTCATTCCTTCACTTTTTGATTTATAGATTTCAAGACTATTTTATTACATTATTATATTAGTTGGTGACAATATTTTTTCCCTTAAAGTCTACTTTGATTAACATAGCTCTTAGAGCTGTTAGTTTTAGCACAATATATCTTTTTTTTAAAAAAATCCATTACTGTCAAACATTCTGTATCCTTATATTTAAATTATTTCTCTTAGGAGCAGTATTTGGCTTTTAATTAGATCATTTAGTCTGTTTGCCTTTAATGAAATGTATTTGCATTTCAGTCTACCTTCTTACTATTTGATTTCTGTTTGTCCCACCTGTTCTTGTGCATTTTTCTTTCCTTTCTTGACATACTTTTAATTAAGTATTTTAAAACTTTCCTTTTTCTTTTCTTTTCTATGGCTTTCTTTAGTTACACATTCTTTTAGTGGCTACCTTAAAAAGCATACAACACTCACGGTTGACTTCTTAAAGAGTAATACAAATTGATACCTTTATCATTCCCTGGACAATACAAGGACTGTAGAATACTTCGGTTCTTTTTACACCCCTCCCACACTCATATATGCTACTGTTTTCATGTATTTAGAATAACTTCAAGAACATAGATAATCTTACCTAATAATAGAAAGGCATGCAAATTGACCGTACCTTCACTATGCCCATAGCCAATCAGAGTGAGTATGCAAATTAACCCATCAAAGATGGCAGTTTATTTGCATACATCATCACCCAGTGCCTGGGTCCTGGGAACATCCTGGCACCCAGATCACTCTGAGGTAGGCCTCCATGGGCCCTGAGCAGCCTGTGAAGGGCCTAGCCAGGGGGCTTTTGGGCAGGGGCAAGCCTGTGATCAGAGCTGAGGGGGCAGGGCAGGGGCTGAGCTGGCGATTGGAGGGAGCTGAGGGTCCCTTGTCCAGAGGCTTTTGGCCTGGGCAGGGAGGAGCCAGCAATGGGAGCTGGTGATTGGAGGGAGCTGGGGGTCCGCTGTTGGCCAGAGGCTTTCGCCTGGGCAGGGACAGAGCCGGCGATCAGAGCAAGCTGGGAGTCCACTGCCCACACCAAAAGCATTGGCCAGCAGCTTTCAGCCTGGGCAGACATGGGCAGGGGCGGAGCCTGGGAGCAGAGGCTATTGGCAATCGGTGTGAACTACAGAGGAAACATCTTTTCTGACTGCTCATTGGCTAAGCTCCCTGTATGCCACTGGTAATATTCTTAGTAACTTCGGTAAAAAGAATCCAAAAAGGTGACCTAGGGTTTTTCCACCACACTCTGGAGAAGAAAACAAAGGTCTGCTGCTGGAGGGCTAAGAAATGTCATATCCTGCCCTAGCAGGTTTGGCTCAGTGGATAATGCCTTGGCCTATGGACTGAGGGTCTGGGTTCGATTCTGATCAAGGGCATGTACCTAGGTTACAGGCTCCTCCCTGGCTGGGGCCCAGGTCGGGGCTCATGCAGGAGGCAACCAATCAAAGTGCTCCTCTCACTTGGATTTTTCTCTCTGTCTTTTCCTTTCTTTTCCACATTCTCTAAAAACCCATGGAAACATATCCTCGGGTGAGGATTAAAAAAAAAAAAGAAAAAGAAAAAGAAAGAAAGAAAGAAAGAAAGAAAGAAAGAAAGAAATGTCATATCCTATGAAAAACACATCTTGAAAATGCCTAAAGAAAGTTGTCATATTTTCATGGTGAAGGGACTGGAGTCCGTGTTGATGACACCACCTTGGTGGCTGTGGTGACTGGCAGTGGCTGCAGCAGCAGGGTGATGGGGATGGTGCCTTCCCTGACCAACTCTGTGGCCTCCGAGGGGCAGTGGGCCTAAGGTGTGAGTAGGACAGCCCCTGAGGGTTCCCCATATGTGAGAGGGGGCAGTTGGGCTGAGGGACCTTCTACCCCCAGTGCACAAATTTCATGCACTGGGCCCATAGTAGTAAATAAAAGTAAAATCAAGAGGAAGTGATGCATCTTGAATATTTAATATTTTTGTTTTTGACTTTTAAATATAATTTAATTATACCATTATGTAATTTACTTTAAACATCCAGCTTGCAAACTTTCTAAATATTTAATAATTATCTCTTGTGAATCAATAGGAGCTGGCTCAAGTACACCACTGAGTGATGTCATGTCTTAGAATGGTGGCCAAGTATAATAAAGATAATCCTTGGTATTCCAAACATCTTAGCATGGATATAAGTGATGCCCAAATAGTAAAACAACCACCATGTTTTATGAAGTCCACCAAAAAGGGGCAGATTTTGCCGAAACCGGTTTGGCTCAGTGGATAGTGCGTCGGTCTGAGGATGGGCCTCTGGGCACTGGTGACAAAGCAAGCATTCCACCAGGCTTTTCATGCTGCCTGCTCTCAGCAGCCACCCCACTCTCCCTCCCCCAACCTCCCCACTGGGACTGGGGGACTCAGGTAGGGCTGAGAGACTGGGTGCTTCCATCTTGTGGCTATGGGTGCTGCCATCTTTGTGATGGAGTGATGGTTAATTTGCATATTGCCTTTTTATTAGATAGGATGCTGTCTGCCCCTCACTCTGATTTTATTGGTCAGAGCTTGGGTTCATATTCTTGAGCAGTTGGTTAATTCAATGGATGGGGTGGGATTGACATTTGTGATTTGGCAAAATGAAACCTCAGCTTCTAGGAACTGAAACTTAAGATTGTGGCTTCCTGGGGCATTGCAAGCCATGTAAGTCAAAATGGTGGGACTTAAGAAACTCCTTTCTTTGACAGAAAAGATTACTTGTTGATTCTTACAAAACTGAGAAGGAGCATCTGACAATAGTTTTAAAACAACTGCTACCTACCAGGCTGTTGAGGCTCTCTTTTGCCCAATACCCAGAACTTGGGATATCTTAACAATAAAAGCTAATGTTTTACATTAAAAGGTTATTCTTCTCAAGCCATAGGAACTCCTCTGTCTGTATAATTGGATACTTTAATGAGTACTCACTGTATTAGGTGCTGCATTTTGCACGTTCAATTTCCTGATCCACCTCCTTAGGTAGGTCTCATCATTATCCTTATTTTAGAAATGAGGAAACTGAGATTTAAAAAGGGTAACTTGCCAGGGTTTCGAGTGGCCAGGCTGGGATTTGAACCCAAGTTCATCTGGCCTCATAACTACTGTATTATTCTGTGACCTGCCAACGGGTCTGTTCTGTTTCTTCTTAGTTTCTCAAGCAACTCACTGGCCTCCGCTTCCCTTTTGGTTGTCGGAGTTTAGTCAGTATTTCTTGAAATTTAAAGTCTGAGGACAGGGCCACTTTGTTATTGTGACATGAATGTGTAACTGATTCAAAATGTGTTTTTTTTTTTTGAAAGAGAAGAAACTTGAAACTTTGAATAGGTCCCTTCGCTTCCCTCACCCCATGTGGAAATGATCACCAAGTCTGGATTCCATGTCTAGATATTTCTGAAAGCTATCCCTCGTCTGGCGCCAGCCCCAGTTCTCAGCTGGGGAACCTCTGGAGCCTTCTGGTTTGTTCCACTTCTGAGTCTCCACCTTTGCCGCTCAACAATGAGCATTTAAAACAGAAATAGGACCATTTCAGTTTCTTGCTTTGTTGCCTTTAGGACATGATTCTTTCACTCAGTGGAGGTCCCCAGCCTTCTCCAAGCACCTTACCTGCTTCCACTTTCCCATGGGGATCTGGAGTTCCAGTCATGGTTGAGCTCCTTGCGGGTCCCAAACTCTGCCATAGTTCCACATGTCTGTGCTTCTTCCCACCTAGAAGGCTGTTTTCCCACCTCCCTTTTACTCCCTCATCTGCATGCCTCAGGTGTGAGTCTGATTAGCCTAATGGGGGGATGTTGCACCCATTCACACTTATTGTCATAAATTTGTAAGTCAGCCAGACTGGTTTGGCTCAGTGGATAGAGGATAGCCTTCAGACTAAAAGGTCCCAGGTTCTATTCAGGTTGGGGGCATATACCTTGCTTGCGGGCACATCTCCAGTATGGGGCGTGCAGGAGGCGGCTGATCGATGTCTCTCTCTCATCGATGTTTCTGACTTTCTATCCTTCTCCCTTCCTCTCTGTAAAAAAAATCAATAAAATATATTAAAAAAATAAATAAATTTGTAAGTCAAAATTACATTCTCTATGATACTGTTATATGGATTGCTGCTGTTGTTTTCCCCTAGTGATTTAAAAGGCACACATAGTTTTTATTCTGTTGTTGCTAATTTTGTAGTTTATAAAAGTAAAATTGGTTTATGTTTCACTTAGATTAGCTCTGAACGTTCATATAAAAGGAGGCCTTCAAAAGGAGTGGCAAGCAATGGCGCATCATTGGATAAGTGTCCCTCCCCATAGTCATAGCGGACTGTGCTGAAGGACAAACTTAGTTTATGTCAAGTGTGATACTTTTAGGTTAAAAAAATAGTGTTTTATAGTCAGGTCAGTTTAAAGAGCCTTTGACCTTATGGGTACTTCAAGACTAATTTAAAATAAAGATAATGATAACAATTTAAAAATCTTCATCTAGGCCCTCTTTCTCTGCTATGCACCCTGCCTTCTTTGTCACCACTCACTGTGTCTTTCCTGTAAGGAGTGGAGAGCAACCAGCCATTGGAAGTGAGAGCAGTGTGGTTTGGCAGAAACAGCTCTGAATTGTTGGATAGGTCAATTTCCTTCTGGGCTTCAGTTTCTACATTTGAAGGAAGTTTAAGAGGTGGGAACACATAATATCTGAGGTCACTTCTCATTTTGACCTTCAACAGGTCCTATATAGAATGAGAAGCACATAGCCCATCTTTATATTAAAAGAAAAGAAAAAAAGAAAAGATCCTAATCCGATAAGAGATTCTGTTCCTTGATCTGAGTGGTGCTTACTTTGTGGACAGTATGTGAAAACTCACTGGGCTATATGTACCTTTAAGATGTGGGTACTTTATTCCCTTTAGTGTATTTTATACCTCAATAAATAGGAAAACTAAACAAAAAAGAAAAGAAAAGGAAAAGAAAGGAAGGGAGGGAAAGAAGGAGGAAGGAAGGAAGAAAAGGCCAATGGTTAAGATGTTTGAGAAGGAAAACTAGCCAGATGTTTAAAGGTTGTGATTTTGAGGCAGGATGATGTAATGGAGACCCACAGGAAGTAGATAGTGAGTTTGAATCCTGACAGCATCAGATATTAGCTCTGAAATCTTGTGCACATTATTTAACCTTTTGAGACTGAGTTTCCTTAGTAAAAATAAGATTTGTAGTTTCTACTTTATGAGACAGTCAAGGGTACTGAATGAATTATAAGACACATTAAGCACCTGGCAGGTAGTAGGTGATCAATACGTATTTTTTCAAAAGACTGAGTAATAGGGTATGAAACAAACATATGACAGATTCAAAGAACAAAGGGTTTTACATCATTCTTTTGAAATTACCCCAAAATAAATAGAACCCAGAAAGCCCGGTGTTCACTATGAAGAAAAGCTAGGCTCATATGTTTCTGGTGACATTACAAATTTGTAATATCTCCTTTGGAGAGCCACCTGGCAATTTATAAGAAAAATCACCTAGCTGATGATGGTCTTTAAACTGTTAATCCCATTTTTCAGATCATAGTATAAGAAAATAGTTCAAAAAGGAAAGCCAAAATTTATGTATTTAAAAATGCTTTGTGACAGCATGGATGGACCTGGAGAGCATTATGCTAAGTGAAATAAGCCAGTCAGAGAAAGACAAATACCATATGATTTCACTTATATGTGGAATCTAATGAGCAAACTAACCTAGCAAACAAAACAAAAACAGACTCATAGAGAACAGACTGGCCGTCGTCAGAGGGAAGGGGTGGTGCAGGGCTGGGTGAAAAGGTAAAGGGATTAAGCAACAAAACAAAATTCATAGACACATACAACAGTACGGTGCTTATAGGAAGGAAAGAGGAGGGGGAAAGGTAGAAGAGGGTATGGGGGATGAATGGTGATTGAAGGGAAAAAATGGTGATGGAAGGAGACTTGATTTGGCATGGTGAACACATAATACAAGTATACGGATGATGTATCATAGAATTGTACACCTGAAACCTATATAATTTTATTAACCAAATAAATTGAGTAAAAAAGAAAAAAAAATACTTGACTAGGTCAGGGTCGGCAAGCTGCGGCTGGCGAGCCACATGCGGCTCTTTGGCCCCTTGGGTGTGGCTCTTCCACAAAATACCACGGCCTGGGCGAGTCTATTTTGAAGAAGTGGTATTAGAAGAAATTTAAGTTTAAAAAATTTGGCTCTCAAAAGAAATTTCAATCATTGTACTGTTGATATTTGGCTTTGTTTGCCAACCACTGGACTAGGTTATAATGTGTGGAAACAACTACCTGAAAGATGGTTAGTTAAAGCATTTAGCAAAACAGTGAAATATTGCTGCATTTAAAATGACAGATATGTGGATTAAGTAGAAATATGGAGAATTTGAGGAAAAAATTAGAAAATTGTGCTCATCGTGAACACAAACACTTAAAACCTATATCTGTGCAATGAAAGGCTGGAATGAATTTAGCAAATCTCTTGGCTGTATGTGGGTCATCTATATTTTAATTTTTGGTTTATTATGTAGTCAATCCCTCCTTATTCACTGGGAATACTTTCCAAGACCCCCTGGATGCCTAAAACCATGAGTCATACAGAACCCTGTATATGCTATGTGTTTCCTTTACACGTATACCTATGCAAAAGTTTAATTTATAAGTTAGGCACAGTAAGAGGTTAACAACAGTAGCAACATTCATGATAAAAACTGAGCTCTTATGACAGTAGACTGTAATCAAAGTTATGAGAATGGCTTTGGGGCCATTATATAGTAAGAAAAGGGTTCCTTATACCTAAGCCTGCAATCCCACCGCTGTCAATCTGCTAACTAACATAGCTTTATTTCTTGAATATATTTTTTTGAAGTTTGCCTCCCCAATGCATTTTGGAAAGTAGTTTTTTTAAAAAAGTATGTTTACTGGTGAAAGTATTACAGATGCCTCCTATTCCCCATTGACCCCCTCCACCCTGCACCTCTCCCAGGCCTTCACCACACTATTGTCTGTGTCCATGGCTTACGCATACATGCATATAAGTTCTTTGGTTAAGCTCTCCCCTCCAACTCCCCCACTATCGCCTTCTCTCATACTTGAGAAATGCTTATCTTAGAAATAATTGTCAGCTAAAACCAGAAATATTTGTCAGCTAAATACGGAGACAAAAATCCATGAGAGAATTTTTTTTTTAAATTAAAACATTATGTATTGAGTGTATTGGAGTGACATGGGTTAATAAGGTCATATAGGTTACAGGTGTACAATTCTATAATACATCACCTGTATATTCCATTGTGTGCCCAAGTACAGTCTCCTCCATCACCATTTACCCTCTTCTACCTGCCCCCTCCTGCCTTTCTCTTGGGTAAACGCAATACTGTTATCTGTATCTGAGTTTGTTTTTTCCAAAGGGGAAGGGAGAAGTTGTTCTTAAAGATTTCAAGTCCTCTGTTGGCTACATTTCTCTGCACAACCCCCCACACCCCACTACCTACTCTTGTTTCTTTTCTTTTGTGATAAAGGAGAAGGTTTTATGGATTCTGAAATGGTTTACAATTGCCTTATTTAGTTGCTCTTATTTCTTATATCTCCTCAGAGGATCACAAAATCTATCATTTAAAAGGAGGAAATGATGTGTTTTTAGTGCAGGGAGAATAGCCCACTTTAGAGAACCAACAGGAGTGGAATAAATGGAGTCTGGCACCTACGGCCACGACATCCTAAGTACTTTGGATCATCTCAGGTGTCAGAAGCGTCACAGAGAAAATAGAACGAGCTGCTGGGCGGTGGGGTGCCTCCTTTCACCATCTGAAAGTCCAAGTCAACTCTTTCGTGGTTCTGAAGTGAAAAGATTGTCCGAGGCCACGAGAGAGCATGGCGGGCTCTGGCTGAGAAACCTTCTCCCTCTCCTTGGCCTTCCCTTAGGGCTGGCTCTCGGGAAGAGACTGCCTTACGGAAATAATGAAGGAATTTGCTAGGTGTGGAGGGGGCATCCAGGTGTTTGAGGGGATGGAGGAAGCTTTGTGTCTGAAGTATGTTTGTTGTCAAGGAGAAAAAGTTTTTAAAATTATATTTTATTGATCTCAGAGGGAAAAGGAGAGGGAAAGAGCAATAGAAACACCAATGATGAGCGAGAATCATTGATGGGCTGTCTCCTGCACACCTCCCACTGGGGATCGAACCCAAAACCCGGGCATGTGCCCTGACCAGAAATCCAACTGGGACCTTCTGGTTCCTACGTCAACACTCAACTACTGGCCGGGATATCATGGAAAAATTTTGATCCCAGTTACAAAATACAAGGAGTGCTCCCCAAAAGTGGCCTGGCAGAATCACAGAGTTGGAAGGAGTCTTAGAATTTGACTGGTCCAAACCCTTAATTTTACCAAAGAAGAAACAAATTTAGGAAGAAATGGCTTGCCCAAGTTTAGTCATGGGCAAAAACAAGTCTGTGGCTGTGTGGCCGTTTCTGTTCTTGCTCTACCTGCCTGTAATCCCCCACGTTCCACCATCACTTCATTAATGACCTTCTCTGCTGCTGTCATGCAAAAGATCAGCCTTCAGACTTAAACATGCAGCTGTTTGACGGGCAGAGTTTCTTTAAGCCATCAGAGGTCTGAGTCAGCAAATCATGATCTACAAGCATCATCCCATCGATGTATAAACTCAGTTTGATTAGTTTTGATATACACGTGAAACCATCACCAACAGCAAGACAATGAGCACATATATCATCAGGAAAATTTCATGTCTCTTTTAGCAATCTTGCCATCTTACCCCTCTGGTCCCTCCCAACCCTCCACTCCCATTCATAGGCAAAACTGATTTGCTAGAATTTTACATAAATGAAATCATACAGTATGTTTGCTATTTGTCTTCTTTCACTCAGCATAATTATCACCCATGTTGTTCTGTGTACACATAGTTCATTTCTTTTTATTGCTCAGTACTGCAAAACTGGCCATAGTATGGAGTGAAAATAATTTTTAAATAATTAAAAATATTTATTAAATATCTGTGTTTTCTGTCCTTTCCCCTCCCCCCATTTCATTGTTATTCTGTATAGATAGTAAAGAGTATACAACAATTGTAGGTTCCCTGAGAATAATACCCATTTATATTCCATAAGCATATTTTTAAAATGGTGTCTATAAGCAATATTACTATTTATTTATTTGAATGTTGAGATTAAATTTTTCTCTTGTCTTGTTGGCTCTCAGTATAAAGAAAGCATCCTTCCATTGGCCTCATCCAATGAATTGACTTAAATTCAATTGTATAAATATTTACACATAGTTTTCATTTTCATGGTGAAATAGTTATTCTGTTCAGTCCTTTTTTTTGAAAATGTAGACAGTGTGTTCCCAATTCCCTCTCAGCTGGAGCATAACATGAAATAAACTAAGAAATTGATACAGCAAAAGTAATGCATTTGCAAGATAATGAGAGATCATTTGGGAGGCAAGTCCATTTTTTTGTAATGATTTTTTTTGCCAACATCATAGTATATCTCAACGATTGACATTCTTGCATCTGGGAAGGAAGAGGATAAAAATTCCCATTCAAAATGCCCGTTCAAGTTTGGTCAAAGGTTTAATTTCTTCATCTATCACCATGTCACCAGTCCTATGAATACTATAGATCATACCTCAGTGCCAGAAGTACGGAGACTTGGCAGTGTAGAGGGTAGCATTTAGCCGGAGGGAATCATAAAGAAGCCAGAGAAAACAAACGTTATCCATTCTGCATCTCAAACTTGTGTCCTGGGCAATTGTCCTGAGAGCACTCTACCCGAGAAGCCTGGGAATGCAAGAATTGAAAAAATAGCCCGTAATGGAGATGTGTAGTCTGACCTTAGAGATGCTGCGAGGATTCTAGCGGCAATAGATTTTTATGGAGAACAATAGAAAGTAAGTGCAGTTTCTGTATTGGAAGGCAACTTGGAGATTATTTGGTCCACACTTTTATGTTGCAGGAGACTTGCCCAAGGTCAGAAATAACTCACTGGCAGAACGGGGACTTGACCTGGTATATTTATGAACCACACACTTGTGCCCTCTCCTCGTTGCTACTTTGGTTCTATTTGGGGCTGGTCTGTTGGTGTGTGGGGTGTTGGAGTACACGATTCGTTCTTGTTGAGCTGTCCCAGGTAAAGGCCCCTTTTGCCTGGTACACTGTATCCTTGAGCTGTTCCTCAGATTATGTCTTCTTTGGGGGTGAGTTTACTTTGCTGAGTGGAGAGTTGTGCATGCTTTATTCTACCAGCCAGCTCTGTGTCAGGAAGGCCATGACAAGACGGAGCACTTGTTTAATGGATAAATGCATGGTTTTGATTGTCAAATAATTCCTTTCATCAAGTAGTCTGGGTAAATCTTTCTTCTCAGAAAAGCCATGCTTTTAATTCTTGTAAGAGCTTGTACTATTTTTAAGTTCCCCTCTCCAAGTCTTCACATCTAAGTCTAAATGCTGTAACATATCCCATCTGCAACCTATCTTCTTATACACAGGGATTCTCAGTGGGGGTGGGAAGACAACGGATAAAGATCATCTTCTTTTACTGAAATCACTGATTTGATCCAATGCCTTTGTTTTTCAGATCTGAAAGTGGAGACTCCAGTTATAGACTTGTCTAAAGTCTTGTAGTCAAGCATTCATCATGATGTCTTAGTCAGTTTGGGCTGCTATAACAAAACACCATAAACTGGGTAGCACACATTTATTTCTCACAGTTCTGGAGACTGGGAGTCTAAGACCATGGTGTGAGCATGGCCGGGTTCTGGTGAGAGCCTTTTTCGGGTTTGCAGACAGCTGACATGTCTTTGTATCCTCACGTGCTGAAAAAAGAGCTAGCTAGCCCTCTGGCTTCTTCTTCTAAGGACACTAATTCCACTCAGAGGGGCTCCACCCTCATGACAGAATTAGATCCCAAAGACCCTACCCTCCAAATATAAAATTATTTGATACCCCTTAAAGGTAATAAACCCATACATTTTAAAAGAGACTTCAGATAATTTAGTAGTAAGATGAACACCCAGTATCTTGTTCTGCGCAGGATTACTCGTAGCAGATCTCTCTGCAACACTGTTCACGCCTCATTAGTGATGATACCTAACATGTGCCGAGCAGCTGCAATATCTAATTGGAGCAGGGCTGGCCAGGAGAATTTATTGGGAGAGGGTATCTCATAAACTGAACAATTGCCTGTGAGTATAACTGTGACCCTGCAGACTGTGTACTGGGAAACAGCTCTCTTTTATGGAGGCACATCAATTGTCTGGCTGTATCGTAACTGATTTAGGGAAACAATTGAGTTATTGGTCTCACTAACCAATGGCAAACAGAGCAATTTAGTTTCTCTCCAAGAGACTAGCTATTACTCTGTTCCTCTCCAATCCAGATCAGACTGTCTAACAGCATGTAATTTGTATCTCTGTTTAGCAGGTGAGTCATTTCCTCCTCCATCATGTTAGTGGTTCCCATGTTGATAATGTGGAGATGATTCAAAGAGGAAACTCACAGGAGCAACTGTCCCCACCCCCCACCCGCATTGCCTAGCTTGGGAGGCACTTAAGTGGACAAATCTTTGGAGTATAAGGAAAAATTACTTGATACCCTTAAAGGTAATAAGCCCGTACGTTTTAAAAGAGACTTTAGATAATTTAGTAGTAAGATAATTTTGTTCATAGTCTCGATAGTTCTGCTAATAGTATCTGAGATTATTCCCATTCATCAGAGTAAGAAATTGAAATGAAGAAACTAATAGTTACCTGCACTGGGAGGATTAGGAATAAGAAACAGATACCTTCTCGTTTGGTCAGTTTCTGGTACACACGAGACCCGGACACACAGATCCTGTTTTTCATTTCACAGAATAACAGAGAACAACATTTTGGGGGAAGAGCTCATGGCTTTTAAAGTGAGTTGTGCCCTAAAACCTACTATTTTCAGTAACATTATTTAATGTGGAAGGAACATGGTCAAGAATATGGTAACATGTGATTTTGTGATGTGTAGCATCCGAGAGCACGTTCTTTCTGGAAACAAATTCTTGAGAAAGATAATTTTAGAAGTTGGCTACACAGTTCCTGACCCTAACCCTGCTCTGTCTTCCAGTACCATAACAAAGAGGACGCCATTGATTTATACAAATAAAAGAACATCCCTATCAAGATTTAAAAGCACAACATGCTATTATCTACATGTGCACAAAGAAAATCTCACGAGGCAGCTTCATTTGGCGGACACATACATACTGAGTCTCTGAGTGCTTTTCATTTATTATTTGAGGCACACTGATGATGAGAGGGCTTTCTAGTTTTCCTTTCTTATTTTTCACAAACGTGAAAATATTTTCACATTTTTGAATCATTGTGTCTGACATATGGTTTAGATTAAATAAAGATGTAAAGACTTACATTTATGAAGGTGAGGGAGCTCTGGAACTTACAGGACACATGGATGGGTATTGTCGCACCATTGAGCCAACTGTGTTTTTGAGGTTCCTTGGAGATGAAAATGCTGGGAACTTTCCCTGATTAGTGAACTTTCAGTGAGTAAAACCAGTTCCTAGACTGTTAAAATATTCTTGGTTTCAGTGTCCTCATTTTCAACTGCTCTCTTCCATAGTTGGCTCTTGGTAGTCTTCTTTCAGCATGATGGAAAGCTGACGTATTTATGGAGTACTGCTAATATGACCGACTCTATTACTGTGGGGCGGGGCAGACTTCCTGACCTTCAGAATCCCAACTGGGACATTCCCAAAACCCAAGTATGTCATGTTTCCATGGACATTCTCCAAGTCACTCTCATGCACATCTTGCTTTCTCTCGTTACTATAACTAAAAACTCATGAAGCCACCACAGAAACTCCTCTATAACCCTCCCTCTCTGTGCCAATCTCTCAAGAACACATTGGCATCAATTGACAGGAGAAGGGACCTCAGACCTGGATACAAGTATTTAGACGCAGGGAACGTTACTAAGAACTATTTTTTTTTTTTGAATTGGACAAAGCAAGTTACTATATCTACTCTGTGTACCTCCTGTTGCTTTGCTGGGTTTAGTTTTCATTTTTAGCACATTCTTATTGTCTATTTATTTAATACTCAGGAAGACTTGTCCAAGAGTGTGCTTTTGTCACTGTGATATCCTATAAAGAATGAGGGATTCAGGAGATTGGGGAGGGTCTGTATTTCCACGGCCTCAGGGCAGTCTCTACCAGGTTACCCCTTAATGAAGCAAATACCTACCTCGGTTAGGGAATCACGAGGACTAGCACCTGTAGATAAGGCAGTGTTGCATAACAGAGACGGGAAAGGCTTGTTTTTCTTTTTAAAGTTTAGGCTTATTTATTTACAAGAGGCCTGGTGCACAGGTTCGTGCACTGGTGGGGTCCCTCAGCCTGGCCTGCACCCTCTCACAATCTGGGACCCATCAGGAGATGTTGGACTGCTAGTTTTGACCTGATCCCCATAGGCCTGTGGGAATCGGTCAAAACCCACAGTCTGACATTTCCCAAGGGACAGGCAGCTGGGGAGGGGCCCGAATTCGTGCCAAGCTGCTCCTGCCCCACTGCGCCTGCCTTCTGGGCTGCTCGGTAGGAGGGGCTCACCCTGCCTCAGCTGTGCTCATAAGCCATGGGCTCGGCAGTGCTCCCACTGTGGGAATTCACTGACCACCAGGTGGCAGCTCCTGCTTTGAGCATCTACCCCCTGGTGGTCAGTGTGCATCATAGTGACTGGTCATTTGGTCACATAGGCTTTTATATAGATTTATTTGTCTTCATTGTTGAAAGTATTACAGATGTCCCCCATTGCCACCCCATTGATTCTCTCCACCCTATACCCGCCCTTCTCATGCCTTCACCATACTATTATATGTGTCCATGGGCTGTGCATATATGCATATACGTTCCCCAGTTAATCTCTCCCCGCCCACCTTCCCTCTGAGATTCGTCCGTCTGTTCCATGCTTCTATGTCTCTGGATCTATTTTGTTCATGAGCTTACATTAGATTCCACATATGAGTGAAATCATGTGATACTTTTCTTTCTATGACTGGTTTATTTAGCTTAGAATAATGCTCTCCAGGTCCCTCCAAGCTGTCTCAAAGGATATGAGATCTTTCTTTGTTACAGCTGTGTAGTATTAATGTACCACAGCTTTGTTATCCACTCATCTATTGATGGGAGTTTAGGTTTTGAAGCCAGAAAAATCCCAGTTTTACCATATACTAGTTGGGAAGGTTTCCTAACCTAACCTTTGAGCCTCACTTTCTCCATTTGTAAAATGGGAATGCTAGGCATGTATCCATAGCATTGTTGTGGGGGTCAAATAAGTTCATATGTAAAGCAGCTAGCACAGTGTATGGAATGTGATAGGTGTGCAGTTGAGATTTCATCCCTTTCTTCTAATGATGGATGTGTCCAGTTGAATACACTCATGTTTCCTTAGCATGTGGTTCACCGTCAGTAATCCTCCCACAGTGATCTCTAAGGGAGTCTTGTCAGTGGTTCTGCCTTCCTATCTTTTTCCTTTTCCATTTCTAGCTTGAATGACTACGTTCTTGGGGAACATGATGTGTGTAACTGCTAAGGAGAGAATGTACCTCCCCGAGCCAAGGATCACACTTTTAATAAGTTCTTTAGTAGGAAAAGAGGGAGGAGCTGAGCCATCCTGTGGCTCTTCACTTGCAGTTTGGCATTCCTAGGACCAGACTCTTAGAGGCGGGATGAGTGAAAACTACCATGTGTAGATGAAAAACTAAACCTTTCTCTTCAAGTTCTTGGTGTGAGAAGAACAGATTAGATTATTAATAATCATATGGCGGCATGAGCTAAAAGTCTACTTAGTCTCATTATGTAAACAAGAGTGGCTTGGACAAGCAGCTTTTTGGCTTCTTCTCCAATCTCTGTCTGTTCAGCCTTCTCGCCTCCACTCCAGCCTCCACCATGTCCACAAGAGTGACCCAGAAGACCTACACGGTGCCCACCTCTGCATCACGGGCCTTCAGCAGCCGCTCGTACTCCAGTGGACAGGGCATTTACATCAGCTCCTCACCTGTCCTACCGAGGTGGCCTGGGCACCAGCATGGGTCTGACCGGGGGTTATGACGGGGCTGAGGGTCTGGGGAGCATCACGGTTGTTGAAGTGAACCAGAGCCTGCTGAGCCCCCTGCAGCTGGAGGTGGACCCCAACATCCCCGCCATGCACAACCAGGAGAAGGAGCAGATCAAGACTCTCAACAACAAGACTGCTTCCTTCATCGATAAGGTGCAGAGCCTGCAGCAGCAGAGTAAGATTCTGAAGATAAGATGGAATCTCCTGCAGCAGCAGCAGCAGATGACTCGCAGTAACACGGACAGCATATCTGAGAGCCTCATCAACAACCTTTGGCGGCAGCTGCACGCCGGGTCAGGAGAAACCGAGACTCTGCTCTGGAAGCAGAGTTTGCCACCATGGAGGACTTGAAGAAGAAGTACTAGGAAGAGATCAACAGGCACACAGAGATGGAGAATGAATTTGTCCTCATCAAGAAAGATGTGGATGAAGCTTACATGAACAAGGTAGAGCTGGAGTCCCGCCTGGAAGGGCTGACCGATGAGATCAACGTCTACAGGCAGCTGTATGCAGAGGAGATTTGTGAGCTGCAGTCCCAGATCTCCGACACATCTGTGGTGCTCTCTCGGCATCATCGCCGAGATCAAGGACCAGTGTGGGGCCATCGCCAACCGCAGCTGGGCTGAGGCCGAGACCACGTGCCAGATCAAGTGCGAGGAGCTGCAGATGTTGGCCGGGAAGCATGGGCCACAAAGACTGCATCCCACGAAGACTGAGATTTCTGAGATGAACCGGGACATCAGCTGACTCCAGGCTGAGACCAAGGGCCTCGAAGGCCAGAGGGCTTCCCTGGAGGCTGCCATCGCTGATGCTGAGCAGCGTGGGGAGCTGGCCATCAAGGATGCTCAGTCCAAGGTGGCTGAGCTGGAGGCGGCTCTGAGAAACGCCAAGCGGGACATGGCCTGGCAGCTGTGCGAGTACCAGGAGCTCGTGAATGTCAAGCTGGCCCTGGATCTGGAGGTCGCCGCCTACTGCAAGCTGCTGAGGCCAGGGAGAACCGGCCGGAATCTGGGACGCAGAACGTGAGTATCCACACCAAGACCACCAGCGGCCACTCTATGGGAACCTTATCTATTGGGCTCTGGCGGGAGCTCTGGCTGCTTCAGCCGCACCAGCTCCTCCACGACGGCGGTTGTGAAGAAGATGGAGACCCGTGATGGGAAGCTGGTGTCTGAATCAGCTGATGTCCTTCCCAAGTGAAGGATGACTGCGGGCCCTCCTGTCCTCCCAGCCTTGGGAAAGGAGCCCTTCCCGGAAGCTGTGGGCACTGGAAGGCCCGCCTGAGGCTCAGCCCGTCCTCGGCTCACCCTTGCGGTGGGGGGAGTTTTCTGCCTGGGGCAGTGGTCGGCAAACTCATCAGTCAACAGAGCGGCAAACCGAAGCTCGTGAGCTGCATGTGGCTAGCAGGCTGCAGTTTACAGATCTCTGGCCTGGGGAACTGCCTCTTTCCTGTGCCCTCAACTCAAAGCCAAGTCAAGTGTTTTTCCCCCCCCCAAATAAAGTCTCAACTGGCTCTGCCAACCTAGAAAGAAAGAGAGAAAGGAAGAAAGAAAGAAAGAAAGAAAGGAAGGAATGAAGGAAGGAAGGAGGAAGAAAGAGAGAGAGAAAGAAAGAGAAATAGAGATAAAGAAAACAAAACAAAAAACAAGAGTGGGTTAGAATAATGGGGATTTCACCCTGCTTTTATTTAGATGGCAAAGAAAATCTATTAAGGATCTGCAGAAAGACCATGCTGGCGACTTAGCCCCAAAGCTGCCCCCCTCCCGCCCCCCTCCGCATGCTAAAAGACAGAGGAGAAATTTAAGTGGCCGAGAAATAAGACCACGAGATGGAAAGCCAAATTATAAACTCATTTCAACTCTTGGCCCTGCAGGCTCCGGAGTAACATTTGTTGTCAGGGATGGAAAACAACTCAGATCCGGGTCCATGCGATTATTTCACTTTGGCATGGCTGCCTTTCTGCCAACTGCAATTCCGTTTAGACATAGATTAATTAGCCGGGCAGACGGCGGGGTGGGAAGCGCACTCCGGGAGATCAAAGCCAGCAGGGGCAGCGCTGCGGCCGCGGCCGGTAGAGGGCGCTCCCAGGGAAGCCCCCGGTCCAGCCGCAGAGACGGGGAACCCACTGACTTGTGGGCACCGATGGGCCCCAAACCTCTGGAGCGGGGCACCTCCTCCTCCCGCTGACCTTGTTAGTGGCAGTGCCCCGGAGAGAACCTTCACACCGAGGGGAAGGAAGGCATAAAACTGGGGCAGATCAGCTCCAGCAGCCCCCAGGAGGCTGCCCGTCCCCCTAAAGAGAGGTGGACGCCGGCCTGAGTGGCTGAAGACTCTCCCCCTTTGGGCACCTTTTTTTAAAAAAAAATTCTTGCAGCAAAACGGGCACCACCGTGCTCTCTCCGTCTCGCTGTTACTCGAAGTGCAAAGACAGGTGAGATGCAACCTGGACACTCTCGGGGGAGACCGGCTCTGCGGGAATTGATGGAATTAGCATTATTAGCACGCCGGACAGCAGGGCGGAGTCCCTTCTCCGGGATATTTCCCCGGCTTGGCGTCTGCTTCCAGAGTGCCTGGCTTGTTATCTCTTTCCCATCTGTTTTTATTTTTTATTTTTTATTCTATCTTCCTCGACACATCTATGTCCTCCAGTGGAAGCCCTTCGAGGCAGGGCTGGGGTGTGTGGGGGCATGTGGTTGTGGCCCCATCTCTCTCTGCTGCGCCTCCTTCTGCCGGGGAGACGGCGCGGGCGGCCGGCGCGGGGCGGGAGGGCGCACGGGGCCGCTGTCCACAGTCCCTGGGGCCCGGCCGCGGCGTGCACACCCGCCCGCCCGCCCGGCGCTGAGCTGAGCGGAGCTGAGCTGAGCGGAGCTGAGCTGAGATCCGCAGCACCAGCAGCGCGGGCGGGCGGCGGGGCAGCATCGGCTGCGCGGGGCAGGGCGAGCGGCTGGTCCTGGGAATCTGGCCTCCTGCGCGCCCCCCTCCCCTCCCTCCGGATTCTTTCCAAACGTGTGATCCCTGCCCTTCCCTCCTGGAAAACTTCCAGGAGGATTTGCTTTTTTTTTTTTTTTTTTTTTTTTTTTTTTTTTTTTTTTTTTTTTTTTTTTTTAAATTTAGATCCTTGCCTCGAACCATCAGACAGAGAAACCCGGTGGCGCTGAGCGCGGCGCTCTCAGCTGCTGCCCCGCTCCGCCGCGGTGGCCTCGGAGCGCGCCGGCCGCGCGGTAGGTAGGACGCAGCGCCAGCTCGCAGCGCGGGCACCTTCCTTCTTTGGCTCTCTCTCCTCTCTCTCCTTTTTTTTTCTTTTTTGTTCTTTATCAAGTACATGTGAGTCCTCCGCTTTGCTTTTACATACACTTCTTCGTGGCTCTCACTACTTATGAAACCTTGATTCTGTGTTTTTTATTTTTTATTTTTTTTAACCAAATGCTTTTTATTTTGCTCGTTAAGATAGGGAAGGGAAAAATACCACTCTAATTTGGGGGTGGGGGTGGAGGGCAAGAGTTTAGAGGCATTGTGTTTTACATCGTAAGTGACTTAAAATTTTACAACCTACATTTAAGACATGGAAAGCCACAGGGGCTACCTCCTACTTATTTTTCTTTATTTTATTTTTTTTATTTTTTTTTATTTTGTGTATTTTAGAGACCTTTCCATTGCAAGCCGGGAAGCCGGAGTATTTTTACCCAGGAGAGGAGGAATGATGTATGTAGTTCCATCCACAACCTTCTCTGATTATCTACTTCCAGGTAAGTGTGTCTGTTAAAGTCATAAATTACTTTAAGGAATGAGTAATGGTTTGGTTGAACTCAGTATTCTGGCTGTGTTTGAGATATGTTAATTTCACTTCACTTTCAATAGTTTTATTAATAGCAAATGATTATTTTAAGATGTGAATGCTGTTGCAAAGTGATGAAATTACTTGGCTGCTTGGAGTCCTTTTATTCACTGTGTAAAGGCTTGTAATCTACATTTGACTTTACCAACTTCTTCAGAATCTCTTTCTTTCCAAAGTGGCAAATGACTTAAACCAATCATGTACTTAGAAGAACGATATGATTTTTTTATAAACTGTTCACTTGAATAGGAACATTTGTTCTCCTTTTGGAAGTTGTGACAGTATATTAAGTTTTCTCAAATATTTAGCCCATAATTTTTGACCTAATTATTTAAATAAAACGGCTCAGGAAGTTGAAGGATGATCATCCTTTCTAACTTATAACATCGTAGGGGTATACTTTCTAGGACTCTGGGAGACTCATCCCCTAAAGGATTACATGGTTGGTTTTAGTGTGGGGACCAATGTAAATCTCTGGAACGTTGCTTTAGTTCGGCTCTCGTAACCAGTAATTTTGTGTTTCTCTGCAATAAGATATTTTATTACATCTGGCAAAACTAAACTTTAAAAAAAAAGGAACCCTGGGACATCATAGATGTTGAAATGCAGCAGTTTGAATTGGGAAGTTATAAATATGGCTCTTATCTTCAGCAGAGCAAACCTTTCTTGGTTTTCTTTAGAAATTAGTCAATAGACATCATAATGAAAATAGGGAAGCTGTGCTCAGCATGTACTTACCACCGAGAAAACTCCCTTCGCTCTTCCTCCTCATTTAACACCTTTCTATGGAGGTTTTGTTCATGATTTTTGTGTGTTTTTTGTTTTGTTGTGTTTTGTTTTCACTTTTGTTACACCGGTTATGATTAAAGAGTGGAAGTCGAAATATTTGATTTTTGTGTTAATGAAGTGCTTTGTACTAAGACAATAGAGTGTGAGGAGTTTCAAAGGGCTTGTGTCTGAGTTTCCAAAAATAGAAAAATAAAAACAACCTTGGCCAGAGGTTAATAATACACACAAAAAATAACCAAAGAATAATAATTTTTCACAAATTCTTTTCTGAGTAGAAGGCCGAGAGGTTAAGAGGACTGAGTGATTGAGGGCCAACCTGTGGGGCACATGGATTTGTTTTAATTTTAGGTTTTGTGCCCTTTCATGTTTTCTGTGAATGGCTTGGATGATGTAGAAGAGCACAATGTCATTGGAGTACAATGTAGACTGTAATTATTGGAACCCTGAGATCACTGTATGAAGGAACCAAAGTAAACAACTGAAGTCTACTTGGGCCAATGCAAAGTTTGTGCTCTAATATGAAGCTATTAGAGTAGCAAGACAGGAAGTGCTTGGAGGCGGGGGTGGGGGTGTGTGGGAGTCGTGGGGTGGGTGGGGTGGGAAGTAAAAGGACAGGGCTGGACATCACAAGGTGGGTTTTTGTGATAGGCACAGTGCTGTGCATCTCCCGGCAGAGAAACAGAATGTTACCAGCCAGAGAGCCGCGTGTCCACCAGGGCAGTATTAGCTGGGGAGAGTCAGTTTTCCAGGAGTTGCTCCTATTGACGGAGTCTTTTATAGACTCAGAGTGTGGGCCCTCAGCAGACCTGCAAGAAAGAAACGATAAATTGGGAAAAGTGTCAGGGTTGTTTCTCCCTCTGGTGGGCAGAAAATCCATACCAAGGCATGGAGGTCACGGGATGCAATCAAGGACAGGGCCGATTGTGAAACGGAACTTTTGGACTGGAACCCAGGTTCTTTGTCCGCCGGAATCGAAGAATGAATCCACGGACAGAGAGCAGGATAGCAAAGGTGGAGATGCATTGAAGAACAGGTACAGACTCCCATGTGGGGAGAGGGAAAGAGTCTCACAGAATGGACTCTCAAGTAGGGAGGGGGAGAGGTCCCACTGAGTTCCTTTCCCTGTGGCTTATGAAGACTGCAGATCCTGGTGCCTGATATCCCCTCTGATGGGTCACTATTCCCTTAGACTGCTTTCTGTAGTAAATCCTGGGTTCAAAGGTTGAACCTCACATGGGACATGTGAGGTTCTCCCCTCTCCTTCCTTATTGTTTTCCTATTCCTCTTGGGCTTTCTTCTTCTCCTTCTGGATGAAGGGCTTCCTTCTCTTTATTTTGTGAATATAGACTCTTTGCTGCTCCCAGCTTCCTCATTCTATGGAAATGTACCTGTTTCAGCTTTTCAGCTTCCCTATTCTATGGAAATACTAGAGGCCCGGTGCACAAAATCTGTGCATATGGGGGTGTGTCTCTCAGCCCACCCTGCACCCTCTCCAAACTGGGACTCCTCCAGTAGGATCGGGCCTAAATGGGCAGTCGGACGTGCCTCTCACAATCCAGGACTGCTGGCTCCCAACTGCTCGCCTGCCTGCCTACCTGATTGCCCCTAACCGCTTCTGCCTGCCAGCCTGATTGATGCCTAATTACTTCCCTGCCAGCTTGATTGCCCCTAACTGCCCTCCCTTGCAGGCCTGGTCACCCCTAATTGTCCTTCCCTACAGGCCTGGTCCACCCCAACTGCTCTCCCTTGCAGGCCTGGGTCCACCCTGCAACTGCCCTTTCCTGTAGGCCTGGTCATCCCCAACTTCCCTCCTCTGTCAGCCTGGTCACTTCTAACTGCTTTCCCCTGCAGGCTTAATCACCTCAACTGCCCTCCCTTGCTGACCTGGTCCCTCCCAACTGCCCTCCCCTGCTGGCCATCTTATGGCAGCCATCTTGTATCCACATGGGGGAGTATCTTTTACCACATGGGGGCAGCCATCTTGTGTGTTGGAGTGATGGTCAGTTTGCATATTATTACTCTTTTATTAGATAGGATACCTTCTGCTGCTCTCCAGCCCTGTGCTTCCTCCATGGTCTCCTTAATTTCCAAAATTTCCTAAACCTGTCCTATTTTACTCCCAAAATTCCTGTTTCAATTGTTTGATCCAAATATTTAATAACATTAGGCCATAAAAAGTTTGCAATACAGACATCAAACTTGCGGACCACTACAAATATTTTTACAGCTCAAATAATATAACAATATGTAAGAAATGTTTTAATAAAAATTTCATAATTTTATTATGAAATTTTTACAGTATCCTGTTCTATATAATTTATTAATAATGAACTACAATCTCCACTAATGACTGATTACAATCATCATGTTGGATTCATTTCCCTTAATGCGCCTTACATGCAGGCACACCATTTCTCTCCACTAATACTAGCAGCGAATATTTTAGCAGCCAATTGCCACATCATTAGTCTTGGACTAACTTGTTTGGTGTGAGCAACAGGAAATATTTCACTTTTGGAGAACAAGAAAAATAGGTTTGCCAAAACCCTTTTGGCTCAGTGGATAGAGCGTCGGCCTGCAGACTGAAAGGTCCCAGGTTCGATTCCGGTCAAGGGCATGTATCTTGGTTGTGGGCACATCCCCAATAGGGGGTGTGCAGGAGGCGGCTGATAGATGTCTTTCTCTCATCAGTATTTCTAACTCTCTATCTTTCTCCCTTCCTTTCTGTAAAAAATCAATAAAATATATTTAAAAAAAAGAAAATAGGTTTATTTGTGTTATGCTTATTAATTTGTGCAGTTATCCAGTGTTTGGTAAGTTAATGTTCAAGAAAAAATATTAATTTTATTAAAATGTTTTATTATTTTATGTTAACGATTACATTTATTTCAGCCCTTTGTATTCAGCATGTCTGTCTCAAAATAAACCTACGTTTCTATGAAAATTGAAGCTTTTGTTTTTTTGCAGTCTACGTAAACTTAAACCTTGTTTATTGGCCCATGTTAGCCTTTGAGTTTGACATGCTTGACGTACATCCTTGTGTCCTATACATGTCCTTCACAGAGCCTGTTCAACCCCGGTTCCTTCTCAGTGAATTGCTGCTCATCATGTTTTTACCCCATCTTGTTGGTGTATTTCTTTAAAAAAAAAAATATATATATATGTATATATATATATGTGTATATATATATATATATATATATATATGTATATATATAATTTATTTATTGGTTTTAGAGAGGAAGAAAGAGGGACAGAGAGATAGAAACACCAATGGTGAGAGAGAATCATTTATTGGTTGACTCCTGTACACCCCCTATCAGGGATCGAGCATGCATCCTGGGCATGGAACTGTGACTTCCTGATTCATAGGTTGATGCTCATCACTGAGCAACCCTGGTGGGGCATGTTGGTGTTTTGTCTCTTCCTATCCTGAAATGCATCCACATTTCCACACATCCTTAATCCTGGTCCTCCTGTAAAGGTTGTTTTGCAACCTGTGCTCCTACTCACACCCTTTCAGGTGTCCTACCTTCCATCTCTCTCTCTTGCCTGTCCCTCCCCCACTCATTGTGACTGCTGGGAGCTGTGTTGGTCACCAAACTCTTTTTTTCTACCTGGAATATTTTCTTCCTTCCCATCCTTCCATCCTCAACTCAAGGAACTTCTCATCTTTCAGCAGCCATCTGTGAAGCATTCCTGTACAGGCACCTCCACACTTAGAACAGAGGCTGCCAAACAGTGTCGCGCGGACCGCTGGGGTCCATGAGGTCTGAAAGGTTAGCGACCACTGACTTAGAAAAAGCTCCTGGCACCTATGAGGCACTGAAGAAAGGGATGAATGGGTGACAGGGTGAGTGAGTGAGTGGGAGAGTGAACAAAAGGATGTCCTGGCCTGAAGGTGCCTCTTTTATTCCATTAACCCCTTTCACATTCTTCTATACTGGCATGTGTCATTGCATCATCATCGCTGTTTGCAGGATGGTCTCTTGGACTCAGATCTGAGGAGGGCACAGATCTTGGTCTTCTCATTTTCATTGTCTAGTTAGTTCTTGAGGAATAGAAACTCTGTAGACAGTAACCTTATAGGTCTTTGCAGTTCTGAGAGCCCCTGTGATATGACTACCAGATAAAATAAAACAGTAGTAGATTCAATATTTTTGGAACGAAGCAGGTGTTGTAAGTAAATACTAATATAAAACTATAATGTAGTAACTTGGCAAGTTGTTCATATTTGAAAAGGCAGAGACTTGAATAGATCACTTTGTGTTTGATAAAGTGGCCTTCTTTTGGACATGTTGTAGACTTTAAGAGTATTCTCTCTAATAAAAAGGGAACATGCAAATTAACCATCATATTCTCACAAAGATGGCACCCACAGCGGAGGCAGGGTTTCTGTAACATAACATGGCTGCACCCAGAGCGGAAGCTGAGTTCCCTTAACAAGCCTTAACGAGCAATCATCAGGGATCTGAGGCTGCATGGAGCCAGGTCAGGGTAGGGGATCTCAGGCTATGCCCTCCATCCAGCAGGGCTTGACAGGGGCCCTCAAGGCACGTCCCCACCCAGTGCTAGGCTGGGGGACCTAAGGCCATGCTCTATGCCCCAGATCAGGGAACCTGAGGCTGCACCCCCAACAAGGTGGGGCTTGACGGGAATGGGGCTGGCTGGATCTGGATATCTGCCAATATATCCAGGTGGGGCTGGCTGGGTCTGGGTCTCGCGTGATTTTGAGGCATGCATGGGTGGGTGGGGACTTGACTCTGGGTCCCATGGCACGACCCAGATTCTGACAGAAGGGAGATTTTCATATATATACTACTAATTTTCTTTCATCTTTGGCACTTCTATTATAGAGAAAGGGCAAATAGCAATATTAAAATATTCCTTTAATTCCCTTTTAATGTGCACGAATTTCGTGCACCGGGCAACTAGTTTCCATATAATGGAATGTGTGACTTTTAATGAATTTCAGCTTTTGCTGCTAGGCTTTTATTGTGCACTTCTGAGCCATAATTTGTTTTTAGCTACTCCAGCCAAGGGCCAGGAGATTCATATTGGCACTAGAATGGGTATCCAGCAATGCCTGACTTCCTGTGGGTTTTGATTTCTTCCTATTGATTGACACTTAGTTAGGCCTTGTTTTTTGTGTTTTGTTTTTTCTTTTCTATTCACTTGAGGCCCTGCATATTGAGATTTTCTTTTCATCGAGTCAGTATCTGGCTTCTGAGGCTCTCTCCTTCACCCTCTCATGTGCATGTGTCATTCTGTTGTCCCCTCTTGGCAGTGCCTCTCCTTCCTCTGTGTCCTGACTGTTTCTTCTGCTCTGGGAAGGCTTTCTAGAGCCTTGGCCTCGGGTGGGCCTGGACCATTGTGTCCCGCTCGCACCTATTTTCCCTGTTACATACAGTTTACCTGTTAGATATCTGCCCTTTGGCCATCGTTGCCCTCAAAGGTGGCACTGCCTCCACATGGTCAGCATGTAGCATACGTTTGTTCATATTCACATTGGAAAGCAAATGTTTGAATGAACTTCTGGTATCTGAAAACCCTCATCAGAGCCTAGCAGTTGTCAGTGTTTTAACTTGCTGAGTGCTTCACAGTGCACCCTTCTTTCCTCTACCTTCTTTCCTTTTAACGTTTGTATTTTCTGTGCTGCCATAGAGCCAGTGCCTGCCTACTTAAATAAATTGTTTAAAAAGTAAGTCAAATAAGATTAGAAGCAAACCAATTTCCCATCGATAAATGAGTGGATAAAGAAATGTGGTGTGTGCATACAATGAAATAGTATTCCACCTTAAACAGAAAGGATATTCTGACACATGCTACAACATAGATGAGTCTTGAGGACATTTTGCTAAGTGAAAGAAGCCAGTCACTAAAGGACTTGATTCCACTTACATGAGGTGGTAGGCAGATTCTTAAAGACAGAGTAGAATGGTGGTTGCCAGAGGCAGAGGGGAGGATGGAGTGTTGTTTCATTGGTAAAGAGTTTCAGTTTTGCAAGATGAAAACTTATGGAGATTGGTGGCACAACAATGTGGATGTACTTAACACTATTGAGCTGTATATTTAACAATTGTTGAGATGGCAAATCTTATGTTGTGTGTATTTTACCATAGTTAAAAAAAAAAAGTAAGTTAAAGACATTACTTTAAAAAATATAATATATCTTTTTGTCAACTAATGATTATCGGTGCCAATTCAGCACCAGCAGGTATCCCCAATTGGGGGTGCAGTGAAGAGGGAAACTTTATTCAGTGCCAACAGCTCAATTGTGATATAGCTTGGCTGTGAGACAGCCCTTGGTCAGGCGGCCAGGGCCAGGCCCCTCTCTGGTTAGATTGCTCTTCTCTATGCTGGTCTGCTCTGTTCTGCTGAGACATTCTCCCGTTTTTCAGCTCAGCCAGGGAGACAAAGTCTTCAGTCTTAGGTGGGAAGGGAAAGTGTGCTCTCAGAGCTAGAAGGGAGCTGGCTTATTTGGACAGAAGTCCCCATCCCTGGTCCCTTATAGGTCTGTCCTCATGTCAACAAGGACTCCAAATCCTCACAACTTGATTGGTCCACAAGGCACTGTCTTGATTGTTCATAATTTATTTGTTCTGGTTGGTTGAGCTGAGCATTTCTGATTGGAAGGGGAAGGTCTCAGTCCTATTGGTTGAAATAGGAACTCCTTTATATGTTTGAAATAGGATCCTAGGAACAGTGCGGGCAGGCAGTTCAGTGCAGTCTTCTCCATGAAGTGCAGTCTGCATGAGAGGCCCCTGTGTAGAAATGGCTATGAGGCTCTCTCTCTCTCTTTTTTTAAATTGATTCCAATTAGCTGCCAGGAACCCTTCTTAGTAGGTGTCTTTTTCTCCAGGTTCACACTTAAATAAATAAATCAAAAGGGATTTATTTTATTTGGATACTTTTCTTTCCCTGAGCTTTACTTTTCATTTGCTCAAATTTTAAAATCACTTTTTATTTTAAAGTATATTATGTAATAAAACAAACTGTATTTACATTGATAAGATCTCTGAAATTTAATTTTAGACCTTGTTATTTCTTTTCTTAATTTGCTTGTATTTGTAGATAAAAATCTGATTCAAAATTACCCACTTCCTCGCTTGTTTTTCTTCAACAAATAGGATCTTATTGCTCATCCAGAAATGTTTGTATGACACTTAAAAATTTATTTTTATGAGTAAGAGCAGAAATGTTTGGTCTGACACAGCAAGAGGCATGACAAACTCCAGGCTTTGATTTGACTGTTCTAAAGAGCCAGCTATTTGTCTTTTTTTTTTTTTTTTCATCACACTAATGGACCTTTCATGTGGAAAATCATGACTCTAACACTGTAAATTACACTCTGGTGCTTGAAAGAGCACCATTTCAAAATGTTTAGCTGACACTTAGGAAGCAGTTCTCTCTTCACTCAAAGGCCCTGACCCGCTATGTAATAGCTTTCCTGAAGCATTGAGAGCGAACCTTGAATCCGGTCAGCCTGGGTTGCAGAGAAGGGAAGTCAAGGAGCTGATGGGGCTGTGTGTGCGAAGGTTGGGGGGCGTGTGGGGATGAAAATCAGAGATGGGGGGTGGACAAACGAAGTAATTATAACCTTTTGGAAACTTGCAGCTCAGTTGTTACTTAGGGTTTTATAGCATTGCAAACATGATCTTATGGTCAATGTCACCAGAAAAAAAAATTCAATCCAAGTTGATGTTTTAATTTTTTCCCTGAAGTTCTTTAAAAATATATATGGTAATTAGAAATATTAATGTTTATATGTAAGTATTTTAATAAAGAGTTGCATATTTTCGCCTGGCTGGAGTGGCTCTGTTGGCTGAGTATTGTCAGATGCACCAAAAGATTGCTGGTTCTATTCTAGTCAGGTCACATACCTAGGTTATGGGTTTGATCCCCATTCGGGGTACGAATGGAAGGCAACCAATTGATATTCCTCTCTCACATCTCTCCCTCTTCTCTCTTTTCCTCTCTCTAAGCATGTCCCTGGGGGAGGATTTAAAATGAAAAAAGAGTTGTATATTTTCAACTCAAGAAACATATATTGAGACTTACTACGGGTTAGGGTTTGAATATACTTCGTGGTTAGCAAGTGCCAGTTCTTGGATTGGAATCCAGTCTCTGGTGAAGGTGTCTGTCATCTGCAGAGAAAGGAGAAAAATACAGTGAAGTTTTCAAAGTGGTAATATTCACTTTAAAGGAATAACCTTTACTTTGAAGTTTTGGTCTTTTTTCTTACGTATTAAAATTTGAAATGTCTATTTTTTTTTTAAAGAATATAATGGTAGTTAATATTTAAAATTCTATTTGCTGGCAAATTAAAGTGTTAGATATAATTTAATAGGATTCTTGGTTCCAAGAAACAGAAATCAACTAGACTCACTTACACAGGAAGACAATCTATTGGAATAATTTCTCAGAGAATTGATAGGAGAACCAGAATCTCACATAGAGCGTAATAAACACGGGCAGCCAGGGCTGCTTGTACCTTTAAATATGTTTCTAAGTTTATAATATGTGTGAATATCCCATTTTGTCCCAAGCCTGTGAGATGTATGCCAAGAAACAGAGGTCTTGATAGGGGGAGAAAAGGGATTAAATGAAAAGTAGATTAAGGACCATCACACAATTTATGAATGTGACTTTTATAATAATTTATTGCAACAAAGCGAAATAAAACACTTACTTATAGCCTTGTCCTAATTTGGGTTCTGACCTACAGTTGGAGTGAGAACTGTACTTGGGTGTAGATTAGCCGATTACAGATGGGCTGGGTGAATGGGACCTCCTGACGTTTTGATAAGGAAGGTGATAAAATGGCAAAGGATTTAAGTCTTCAGTTCATTTCAAATAGTATTTTTCTTCTAACCTCTTTTCTTAGTCTATACCTTCTCCCTCAAGGAATTACTCTAAATTTTCCCCGAGTAAAATCAGGGAGAAAGTTGAAACAAAAAGCAGATGAATGAAAGAAGAAAACTAAAAATTTTTAAAAAAATATGTTTTTACTGATTTCAGAGAGGAAGGCAGAGTGATAGAGATAGAAACATTAGTGATGAGAGAGAATCATTGACTGGCTGCCACCTGCATGTCCCCTACTAGGGAGGGGATCAAGCCCACAACACAGGCATGTGCCCTTGGCCAGAATCGAACCTGGGACCCTTTAATCCATAGGCAACACTATCCCCTGAGCCAAACTGGCTAGGGGCAAGAAGATAACTGGATTTGAGGAAGAGTCAAAAGTGCATCAGAAAAGTTGCTTCTTGGTTACCCTAGTGGCTACCCTTCTAATTTCCAGTTATTCATGGTCTCATTTTGGCTTGGGGAACAAAAACAAAAGTGCGCAGCCACCAACGAGATACCCGTATTCAAGGTGATAGGTGTATTCCGGTAGTTTTACTTCCCTTTGAGGCAGAATGAAGGTGATATCTAGACATTTCCTTTCTACTGGATTTCTTCTTTAAGTTAGGGGTGCTCATGGCGTTTGAGCAGTTTGGTGTTGGGCTCATTCTTGAGTGTTTCTGGAGGAGAGGCAGTGTAGCATCACAGGGCTCCAGACTCAGGTTTGGTGCCTTAGTACTACTCCTGATTAGCAAAGTGAGTCAGTACCAATTACTTGTCCCCTCTGCCCTTCATGAATGGTATTTTTTAGAGGTGTTTTAAGGATTGAGATTAATGTTTGTGAAGTACGTGGCACATAGTAGGTATGAAATAAAATCTTAACATTAGCATTATATACATTTTCACGTTCTGAAACGGGGGGGGGAATCTCTGTCTATTGGTTCTTCCCTTTTTCTTTCCCTCCTTACATAATTGAGATAATTAATTTGTTTGGTTCATTAATTAGTTAATTATGTATCAACCATGAGTCAGCCATGGCAAGGTGCGGGGGATTCCGGGAGGAGCGAGACATCCTTGTCCTCATAGAGCACATACAGTGGTCCATGAGCTGCTGCAGCCGAGTGTCCTGGGATGCAGATCCCTCCGTATTTGAACCCTCCACAGAGGTGGCAGCGACCAACATGGCATGGGGAGCTGGGCCCTTCCCCGGGGCCACTGTGGCTGTTGCTGCCACTGTGACTGCTCAGAGAGGTGGCCCAGGCTCGGATCTCTTTTTCCAAAAAGCTATCCTTTGAGAAAAAGAAACTTCCTTCTTTCCACCGTCTTTGGAGCTTGACCAAAATGTTTAGGTAGGAGGTTTAACTTTCTCAGTTCCTGATGCCTTGAGTGTCTCATTAATTTTTCCAACACCTTTGACTAAAAGAATTGGCTAACCGTGTTTTTGTTTGTTTGTTTTTCATTAATTAATTAGGTTCACTAGTTTATACATGTGTCCTGGCAACTTAGTAGCAGTTTGGAAAAAACAAAAACAAACAATAAATGGAAAGAAAAATAGTTTGATCTCATTCGTAAGCCCAATGATTGGGTGTATCTCTTGGGCACTGAGCAGCTTCTAAAACGTTGGGATCAGATTACAAACTGCCACCTCATTTTGTACAGCAGTTGCTTTTTATCACAGTAACTGCTGCAATGTAGTTTCGCAAAGCGGTCGTATCGTCAGAAGGAAGGTAGCTCGCTCTAATGTTGAAACGGGAACTACCTTGAGTTAGGAGTTTGCATAATGTCCAGCAGGTGTCTAGTAACACAGTGCTTTGCTTGGAAACTTAAACTATCCTGAAATACACTGTGACCTCTCTTTGGTGCCCTGGGGTGCCTCAGTTCACAGTTTGAGAACCATCAGTTTAGGGACAAGAATCTTCATGGAGGTGTTTTGTAATTTTTCTATAGCCATCAGCCACCCAAATATATGCCGTTAGGGCAGGTTAGAGGTTAAATAACTGTAAGGACCCGATTTTAATTTCACCACACAAGGCCAGGAGGCAGAGATGACACTTCAACCTAACGGGCTAAAGATGGAAATTCCTCCTTTCATTTATGACACATTATCAGGGAAAGGTCTGATTTTCACCTCTCAGCCAGCCAGCATTGCACCCTCTTACCAGAGAATCAAAAAATTAGCTGCTTAACTACGTTGCTTATTTGATAAGATGGTTTTACTTAAGGTTTTTGCTTGGCTCCTTTATTACTCTCCCCACAGCTGCTTATATTCCATGGAGTGAGAATTTGCTTGTAAAATATTTTAGCATTATCCCCTTCAGGCTTTGGAAGAAAACGAGGGTTACAATAAGGTTTATATCTTTGTGCAAGAAGATTCAACAACTGTGCAAATTAGCTAGATCCTAGTAGAAATTAGATCTAGGTGACATACTAATTTTAATTTTTGTGAGCTTCAGCTATGCCAAGACTTTCCTGATAGGAATTAGGAGCTGTTTTAAAAATTGAGGTAGTCTTGGAACAATCACCAGAGGTGACCTGCTCTGCCCAGTCCGAGGGTTTCAGAGTAGAGGATCTTAGCAAACAGTTTTCCCATCAAGGGCACCTTCCCTATCTTACCCGGCCTGTTTTCAGATGAATGGAAATCAGGGAGTAAATCACTCTAGATAATCCTTAAAAGAATGGACTGACATGAAAAGGGCCCCAAACTGGGCGTAGCAGATCTTGGTCCTGCTCCCAGCTCAGCTCTCACAAGCTTGGTGACCTGGGCCAGGCTTGTCCTGTGACGTGCAGGATGCTTGGCATTCGTGGGCCTGCTCAGCCATCATGTCAGACAGAATGTGTGTGCGCCCCCCACCTCCATCCAATATATTTCCAAACACCAGTAGTCGGCAAACTGCGGCTTGTGTGCCACATGCAGCTCGTGAGCCACGGTTTGCCGCTCTGTTGACTAATGAGTTTGTGGATCACTGCCTTAGGGAAAAACACTTAAAAAACACTTTAATAATGTACTAATGCCTTTAACCTGAAGTAAAAACTTCTGGATAAGTGTCTTACTACTGTGCTTGAGTCAGACTTGAATCCAGTCTTCATTTAACAGATGTAGAAATTAAGGCTCAGATTAGTAAAGGGCCCATCTCCGGTCAGACATATAAGCACATCGAGGATCAAGGTGCCTTGCCTGCCTGCCTGGAATTCATGCCATGCACAGAGCTGCCAAAGGCATTTCTTTCAGCTCTGACAATTCAGAATTTGGGGGAATCAAAGGGAGAGTGGATTTATAATCATGAGTAAAACTTGAAAGAAAATGGAAATGACCAAAAATCCAGTTAACTTGCTAAAAATGTAGATTCCTAGATCTAGAATAAAAGCTGCATTGATGGCAGCTTTTAAATCTCTTGTTCACGACTGTTTCCAACTCCTAGAATACCGCCAGGTGCAGGGGAGACACTCAGCAAATTTGTTGATTGCCTGGGTGCACTCTAATTTACGGGTAATATTTACACTTAGGTAATTGGTATTCCGGAAGGATATAAGTTACTGGGTTCTTCTGAAGTTTGCTTAGCTGAACTTTTTCATGTTGCTCAGGACCAAATAATGACCTACAGAAAAAATAATGTCTGTGATGGATTCTCACTGGCTAGACTATGATATTGAAGGTAGCATTATGATATTAATATCTTCATCATCCCCCTGCATGTGGCTTTTTGTTGTTGCCATGTATTTGAAATGCTGGTCACAAAAGAGAGAATGTAATTGCTCAGAGCCAGACGTCTGTTGCTCATGTTGAGAGTTTACATTTCTGATTCCCACGACGGGGAAATCAGAGAAGAAAGCCATGCCTTTGATAACTGTGGCATTACCTGACCCAAAGTTGGAAGGAATCTCTCTCTTAAGGATCTCTCTTGCAATGAAGAGGCATTTATGCCCTTAGCCCCAGCTCCTAGGATCACAGCATATGGGGCTTTTATTGCATCATCTTTACAGAAGGAGGTTTTCTGAAATGTAAACGTGGCAACTTCATTCCAAGAAATTGAGTGATGTGTACACAGTCTCCTTTTCACTCACAACTTTGTAGGTTTTACTTTTCCTTGTGTTCAGACCAAGCTAGAGAAGGAGTGAGCTGTTCAGAGGAGCATCCCAGGTAGGGAGACGTGGGAAACAGGAACCTCATCACCCGATTCCAAACTCCTCTCCAAGTGGAGTCAGTTTTCAACCATTGCACTCCCTTGCACCCCAGCCCCGAGGGTGGGAAGGCAAACGTGGTTTGAAATGAATATTTTCAATACAGAGTCCTTTCAGGAAACCTCTAGAGACAGTTAATGGAGAACAAATATATCTGACTAGCAGTCCCCAGGGTGTTTTCCAGAGATGGTAAGTGCTATGGGTGCTTTGCCAAGGGAGGATTTGGTGATCAGGCACATTTGGAAAAGGTACTCTACCTTGTAGGGTGCAAGGCACCTTGGCCTAGAAAAGGTCTGGGAGTTCTCAAGTAAAGACTCATTCTGGTTTAACCTCACAGTTCCCGGCTTTCTTCTTCGAAGGCTCCTTTTCCAGCAGACCATGTCTTAGCCCCTTTAAGAGCAGTGTGCCGCCAACCAGCCTTTGAAAATGCTTCCCATAATCCCAAACCTGATTCTGAGTTTGCTTTGCACCCACTCCTGGTCTTAGACGAAGCCGGCATTTCTCCACCTTTGATTTGGGGCTTTCAGAAAATGCCCATCTCCCAGCCCATCCCCAGAGTTGCTGATTCTGTGTGTCTCTGTGGGTGCCACGCTGTCGACATGTTTGAGAAGCTCTGTAAGTGGCCTTTATGTTTCTAGAGGTTGAACACCACTCTTCCTGGGAAAGGTTTCTCAGTTCCATTTCTTTTCCCTAAGGCTGCGGTAGGTGTGTCCACTTCATAATGCTTTTTGATGCTGAGCATGCTTCCTTAAGGGACTTGGTTTCATGTTGAAAGAACACACTGGTGTGACGTGATGGCTCAGCCTCTGGGCCTCTCCCCCGGGGGCAGGCCTGGGCCTGGCAAAGCTCCTTTGCAGGTGTGGTCCGGGACGTGGCTGGAAGGGCGTAAATGGGAAAGGAAGGACCGATGTCGGGGTCCTGTTCCCGAGTGCCCCACGTGGGTGCTGCTAGGACCAGGGACTCTGCTCTGTCGGTAGGTGAGGATTTGGTAATGTGGTGTTGACCGGATGTTCCCTTGGAGAAATGTTCTCAGCTACAGTTCTTCCCATCTTACATCTCATGGCCTAACGTCTTCTAGAATCTCTGTCCCTCCCCATGGTGCCGTGAGAAACCAGGCAGGAAATAGCTCAGTGAGATTAGTGGTTTTGGAGTAACCACTCCGGGAATTAACACAGGGATAGGGAAGCGGCGTGGTGCAGCCACAGGCTGCTGGGATGGATTTCTCTAAGAAAGGGCCCAGGTGAGAACGGAGGGCACCGAAACTAAGTCAGAATCCACCCCACCTACCTACGCCACAGAGGCTGTGTGATCCAGCTTGTGCAAAAGGCCCCAGTAGCTACATGTTTCCTCGGAAGCAGGAAAATCAAGCTTGTCTGTATGTGGTTGATGAGGTGCCTTGATGAGGATCATTTTTGCTCTTCCTTCTCCATTTACATGTGGTCATTAGTCTTGCTGCAAAAATTGCGTCACTAGTTTCTCAAACAGAAAGCAGCTCCCTCTCCCCCACCCCCTCCTGTTCATTTCGGGTTGGAGAAGAGACCAGTGACTGGCCTGCGTTCTCTCTGGGGTGCTCCGAGTGACTCGCCTAAGGGTGGGCCAGAGGGAAACAACTGGGAACCAATTTCTGCAGAGTGTTCCAAGCACGATGTGACGTACTTTACATACATAATTCCCTTATTTATTCCCCCGAACAGACTCTGGAGCTATTTCTTTCTTTCTTTTTTTAAAAAATATATTTTATTGATTTTTTACAGAGAGAAAGGGAGAGAGACAGAAAGTCAGAAACATCAATGAGAGAGAGACATCAATCAGCCACCTCCTGCACGCCCCACAGTGGAGATGTGCCCGCAAGCAAGGTACATGCCCCTGACCGGAATCAAACCCAGGACCTTTCAGTCCGCAGGCCGATGATTTATCCACTGAGCCAAACCGGTCTCGGCTGGAGCTATTTCTTATTAGTTTTTTAAATAAACAGGAAACATGGTGGCTTGGAGAGAGAAGTTGTCCAGTGGTACACAGATAGAGAGTGATGGGGCCGGCATTCAAATGTAAACCCACTCACGTCTGAAGTCCACTCTGATGTCCCCCCAGCCCATCGGGCTGTCTGTTGCTGGTACCCATGGCAGTGGTGGCATCGCTCTTGCATCTGAGAATCTTCTTTGCAGTTGAGCTGGATAATAAGCTCTTAATAAAAAATAAAGAGAGGGCTTACCATGCTTTATTGCTTATTCTCTAGTGCTATGGTCATGAACCGAAAATGCTTTCTGTTACCAGCCATTCTGGGACAGACTATGAAAGGAAAGAATGTTGTTTCAGAGGATCGATTTATTTTTCTCTGCTGAGTCTCTTTAGGTTACACGTCTTTTGATTTTGTAAATAAGCCTTTGGTTTTTGAATAAGCAATGAATCGTGTTCACCAGCAGTGGGTCTCACGTCTAGAATTTAGTGGCATTAGCTAGAACTTTATAATGGCATAAACATTTTCCTGGAGGAAATAGAATATCACCGGTGATATAAAGCTAACATTAGCAAAATAAACATTAATCCAAGGTTAACTGTTAGCTTAAGCTTTCTCTTAATTCAAAATCCAAGCTAAGCCTTACTCTGTTAAAAAAAAAAAATATATCGCTCAGTTTGAAATTCTAATGGGAAAATCACCATAGACTTGCAAAAACGCAGTATGAGTCATATTAACTGTCTCCATAATTTAATTACAGAATACCAAATACAGGTTGAAGGATCACAGATTTCTCAAATATTAGCTTTGGCTGGTGATCATTTAGTTTGACTCTTATGTTCTACAGGTGAAAAAAAGTATAGAGGTGAGTGACCTCTCCAAAGTCCAAAGGCTGGTGTCGCCTTAGATAGTATTGCCTTTAATTGAAGTATTTTTAAGGAACACTTCAGCCAAGGCTATTCATGTAGCAGACTATTAGGCTTGGCCCACTTTGTGCTTCTAATGTGTCATTTAATCATAACGGAGCTACATAAACCCACGCCAAAGCTGCAGACTGCATAGAGTGACAGTTGTCAATGTTCAGCCTCATTGAGATGTGTTCTGTCAAAGCCAGAGTAAAAGCAGGTGGCCAACAGAATCTGTAAACCTTTGGAATTTTATTCCAGTAGCTCAGTTACTGCGGGGCAATCATTGGTTTTGGTTGGCAGTTTCCACTTAAATATGGAGGCTGTGTGGCTTGTCTAGTGCAAGGTAGCAGGAAAGGGACCGGATCATTTAAATAAGCTGAAACCGAATACTTGCAAGTGAGCATAATCCAAAGCAAGACCTATCATTGAAGTAATAGGATTTATAGTGGTTGACAATTTTAATGAAAATTGAATGTAGTTCTCTGCTGTCATGTTGTTCTGAATACTTGCTTCTTATTAACAGAATGGACTGAGATGTTCGTAGCCTGAGAAAAGGTCATTTAGCATGAGATCAAATCACCTTACTCGTATTGTTATGTTAGAGGTTGGTTTGATATCACATATACTTCATGGGTTTGCATTGGGTTCAGTGCATCTTAGAATTTTTTTTTCTCTTCAAAGTATGTGTGTCCTTGTCAGTGTCTGCCCTCTGTGGTCTAATTTGGCTATTGGTCCACTCCAGTCACTAAGACTTGCAGCTGAAAATCTTTTGAGGCATCTCACAATGGTACCTGTTAAAATGCCTTTCTTCAGAGTTTAACATATTAGTAGAAACTCTACTACAAGATAAAGAAAACCCAGTTCATAATGGCTCAAGAAAAAAAGGGAATGTCTTGGTTTATATAAACATCCAGGGGCACAACTGGTTTCTGGGATTCCTTGATTCAGGGACTCAGAGCTTTTGGCTCTACTCTTTATGTTGGTTTCATTTTAGGTAGAAGCAAAAGTTACAGAATCTCTAGATCTAAGTATAGCTGAAGGGTGAACATGCTGCTGCTTAACATTAGAGCAAATTCCAAGAACGACTCTCATTGTTTGTTTGTTTTTAAAAAAAATATATTTTATTGATTTCTTACAGAGAGGAAGGGAGAGGGATAGAGCGATGAGAGAGAGAAACAGCGATGAGAGAGAGACATCCATCAGCCGCCTCCTGTACGCCCCCTACAGGGGATATGCCCGAAACCAGGATACATGCCCTTGACCAGAATCGAACTGGGACCTTTCATTCCACAGGCCGACACTCTCTCCACTGAGCCAAACCCGTTTCGGCTCTCATTGGTTTTGATTGGGTTATGTTTCCATCTCTAAACCAATCACTAGGCCTTGGGAGGTAGAGGGGAATTACTCAGTTGACCCCCTCTACCTAAAAAAGAAACAAAGAAAATAATTCATATGCTATAGTTGATATGCTTGGTCAGGTATATCAGTCTTGAAGCTGGATGATTTCCTTCAACATGAGCTGGAGAAAATGTTGGTTTTAGTAGATGCTCTCAGGATCTTTAAATTAAACTATCATGACTTTAAGGGGAAATGCATAGCAGGGTTCTTTCCCTCAGCCTGCACACTCCAGTGTCATTAATGTGCATTACAGGTTTTGAATGGTCTAAGGAATCATATTCTTCTATTATGCTCTCATTTACCAGGACAGTCTCTAAAAATCTCAGTCCTGGGGGCACATAGTCAGCTGTAGTGCCTTGTAGCAGTGATGGGCTTCTTGAGAAAGGCCTAAGTGACAGGACACTTGTGTTTTCAAGGCTCATTATTTTGTCCCAGCATTTCCAGGACTCATTTGGGTAAGTTACATCACTTATACAGAATCTGGGCTGGTAGATTATTATCATAAAAGTGTCTTTAAGCATTTGCATCTGATTTTTTTCCCAGTTAACTAAGATGAATAATTTTCCAAGTTGTTGGAAAATCAGAATAAATTACTGAATCTTCTGAAATTATGATGAGCTCCCCACTCTAAACATCGACAATAGCAGCTCTCTGTCTACATGTGAAAAGATCAATCTCACCATATCAGAATAATAACTCATTTTTATTCTCTACTTAATGGGCCTTGATTTCCTAGAAAGTCAAATTATGAGAATATATTGGTATACTGATGATACTCAGTAGTTGATGTATTTTTATATTCACTCTAAGAGTTAGAGAAGCATCAGACTTCAAATCTTTTTATCTTTATAAAGTATACTAGAGGCCCAGTGCACAAAATTCATGCATGGGTAGGGTCCCTAGGCCTAACCAGCATTCAGGGCCAATCAGTGGGGTGACCAGTGGGGCAATCTGGAGGCCCCCTGCTGGAACCTGCCATGGCTGGCCTGGGGCCTGAGGGCTGGGGGGCATCTTCTGTGTTGAGAGTCTGCCCACTGGTCATCAGTGTGCATCATAGCAACCGGTCGTTCTGCTGTCCGCTGATTGTTCCATCGTTTGGTCATTTTGCATATTAGGCTTTTATTATGTAGGATGACAGGTTTTTAAAACTAAAAAAGTGCTTGCCAGTGTGGTTCAGTTGGCTTGGTATCATCCCATGCACCAAAAGGTTGCTGGTTCCATTCCCTGTCAGAGCACTTGCCCAGGTTGCAGACTTGTTCCCCAATGGGGGAAGGGGGGGTGGGTCGACCTACAAGAGGCAGGTAATCAATGTTCCACTCTCACATCAATGTTTCTTTCTCCCTCTCTCCTTCACTTTCTCTTGCTCTAAAAAAGTCAATTTAAAAATCTTAAAAAAAAAAAACTAAAAAAAGAAACAAAGAAAATAATTTATATGCTATAGTTGGTATCTTTCAGAATTTTGCCCCAAACTAAAAAAAATTAACATTGATATTTTAAGAGGGCATGATCTGATTTTTTTATCCTTAGTTTCACTTAAGGGGAAGTAAATGAGAGAGGTTATCAACAGTTCATAAATGAGCATGAAACTATGAGTCAGACCTAAATATGCTTTTTTTTTTTTTTATGTCTGCTTATTCCTACCTCTCCACACTCCCCACAGTCCTAGATACTTCTATGACTTTCTGTTTGTAATTGGTTTTTAGAAGTTTTGCTGTGATGGGTTTTTCAATGTGTTTTCTTTATATTTCCCTTAATTATGGTTCATGGAGCTTTTTGTATCTGTGGCTTGATATTTTTAATCAGTTTTGGAAAACTCTTGGTGACCGTTTCTATAGCTATTGCTTTTTCCCCCTCCTTTTGAGATTCCAATTATATGTATGTTAGTTCTTTTATCCATATCTCATGTGCCACTTGAACCATTTTCTGAATTTTGAATTTTTTTCTTTCTGTTCTCCTATTTGGATGTTTTCTGCTGTACCTTTTCCACTTTAGAAAATCCCTCTGGACTATTTCTAATCTGCTGTTAAACTCAACTAATAATTGTATTTTTATTTCAATTATTATGTTTCCATGTGATTCTTTCACATAGATTCCAGATATGTAATAAAATTCTCCACTATAATCTATTTCCTTAAACATATTTCTATGAAAATGTCTTTTGTAATTGCAGTGTCTAGATTACCTAGATATTACATCTGGAGTCTGTATATTATCCATATTTTCCTCTAAGTTTTTGATCATTGTTTTTCTTTCTTGTCATGCTTTGTAATTTTTTATTAAGTACTTGACATTGTATAGAAAAATTTGCAGTATCTCTGAATGCTGTTATCTTTCTCTGCAGAAGATTTAATGTTTTCTGGTGGGTAGCAGAATTTGTAACACAGTTTTAAGTTAATATCTCTCTTTGTCTAAAGCTCTCCCCCGTCCCCGCTCTCTATCTCAGGTACGTTTATAAGTAATTCGAGGTAGGTAATATGGTCTGCAGTTTTGTAGAACTGAAAGTCTTCATTTAGCTTATGTCTTAGAGTATGGGCTAAGCTACCCCAAATACAGTGACTTAAATGAAAGCTAATTTGTTTTTACTTAAAGTCAGAGATAATATTTCACCCTAAATGCAAGAGAGGATGAGAAAATAAATGCCTTCTTCCTTGGTGCAAGAGGTTCATAGGCAATTGATTCCTAAGCACAGGAAGGATGTACACAAAGTCTCAGAGCACGACAAATACCAACTGCCATCGCTTACCACAAAGTCCTTTCAGCTGGTTGTGTGCTGGCCTAGCTCACATAAAAGCTTGGCTTTTGAGAGAGATAATGTTAGAAATGATGACAAATAATTATACTAAATACCAGGCAGAGTGACTAGCTGGGGGAATAGAATTTAAGGATGGAATCTGCAGGCTGCAGGCTGCCTTATGCCTCAGGGGTGACTAGTGCACACCACCTCTCCTGAACCAGGAGGGCTGAGGCTGATGTGGATCTGCACCAGCTGGTCATGGCATAATTTTTTCTACCACTCCATTCAGTGCACAGCAGGATCCACTTACCTTGCATGGCAACTAGCTCTTTATTTCTCTTTCAGATGAACCATGGGAGAAGTTGGGACTCATGTTGTCCGTAGTTTTGTTCATCGTTAGTTGAGAGTTCTCCAGGATCTGGGAGCCATCTCAGCCACCTCTCATTTTCTGGTTACACACACAAAGTCTTACTCGACCAGCGGCTCCAGTTTCTGACTTAAGTCAGACATCTGAGAAGTGGCAGATCCTGTATCCAAACTCATTCCTTGTAATTTCAAGGCCAGTGGAAATGTGTCTTATTTGCCTTCATATTTTCATTGCCCGGCTTAGTAATCTGATACCTAATAGATACAGCAGAGCAGCGGGAGTTGCTAATTGAGATCTTTTATGCCATGTTCCCCGGTCCCAACAGTAGAGCTAGTATCCTGTTGAGAACAAAATTATAACTTCTTCAATGCCTGATACGACCCCCAGTTCAATTATAAGTGCAAGGGGCACTAACTTGTAGAATTTATATAATGATAAGCAGAGATGTAAGATATGGAGGGAGGGGTGTTTCTGATACAACCTCTGTGAATAACAGTCACCCCTCTCTCATTCCCAAAGGAGGGCAGAGAGGCTAAGGGGGTTTGGAGGTTATCATGCTTCTGAGCTGAGGTGGAGGAGAGGGCAAGAGGATTGCTAAAAAAAATTCTTGGGGTCTCCAAGAAGTGAAGACCGTGTGTTCTCTTCATGGTTCTCATAGGACTTGCTGACCTGCCCCCGTGCTAACAGAGTGCGGAGAGAGTTGGTGAGAGAAGGTGCGATGGTATAACCAGTTGCAGAAGCAGCAAGACAACCTCCTCAAATGTGTGGTCTCTGAGAGAGATGCAAGTAGGATTCCACTCATGAGCAGGCCCACGTAGTGGCCTTGGCCCACAGAGGGAAGACTACCTTGAATTATCACCTGGTGGTATAAAAAGGCTCTCATGTCAGTGTAAGGTGGCATGAGACTGTCAGCTGGGGGTCAGCTGGAGATACAATCAGATCTAACAAGGGACCATCAGTACCCAGAGTTGCCTTTCAGAAACGAAACCCCTGCCAGCAGGGCTTTTTGGGTGTTCCACCTGTCCATCTCTATCAAGCTGCCGTAGATGTCAGTCATGTAAAACAGTAGGGTTCCAACCAAGGAAATGACAACTGATTGCTGAGGGAGAGGTCTCCTCCGAGTGTTGGTGACAGAAGATGTGATGGTATAATGGTTTCTCTGTTTTGTTGTCAGACGAGTGAGAACAGGGAAGAGGGAGGTGCAGAGCAGACAGCACTCCTGCCTTTGCCTCTACCTACCTACCTCTTCTCTTCTGAGCCAGTAGAACCACCAGTGTAGCCTGCTCTGCAGAGAGGAGGGGATCTTAGAATTGAACATGAGTTTGAAATGTTGCATGAACTTAAATATATTTTTAACTATAAAAATCTTCAAGTATACATAAAAGTAGGCTATAATGAATTCCCATGCACGCATCACCCAGGCTCAACAATGATCAAAAATCTGTCCATCTTATTTCATCTGCCCTTCTCCAAATTTTATTTTATTAAACATTTTATGGGAACATTTTAAAGCAAATACTCACCATTATGTCATTTTACATGTAAAATGACAGATAAAGACTTTCATTTTTTTGCAAAAACTCGTATGCCATTATTGTTTTTGACAAAATTCATATTAGTTAATATCACACAGCACCTAATTCACCTAATTCAAATTTCCCTAATTGTTTCAAAGTTATCTTTTTCAGTTTCTTTTCAAATTTGTATGTAATTCAAATGCACACATTGTGCATTTGGCTACTATGTTTTGTAAGTCTCTTTTATTATGCAGTTGTTGTCCTATTTCCCTCTCTTGTTTTCTTCATGACATTGATTTGATGGAGAAGCATTCATTTGTCCTAAGGAAAGATTCATCCTTTACTGGTTGCTTCCTACTGGTGACATTTAACTTGTCTCACTGTCCCTGGTTTTACTTGTAAGATAGATTTAGAAACTTGATTAGGTTTAGATTCAATTATTTTTTAGACAAGCATACCTCATACGTAGTGCTGTATTAAAGTACTAGACTACTTTAATAACCAAAAGGGACTAAAACGTTTTGGGATGGGCTGAGAGTAAAAACCACTCAACTTTCCAGGGGGAAAGGCAACACACAGTATGCAGCAAATGGTAGCAGTTATTGGAAAAAATAAAACCACTGGCTTTATTACTCAATAAGTTGAGCCTCTTTGGCCATTCTGATTATAATGGAGAGGTGTAATGGAATTTTAAAATTGCATTTTCCACTAGGGATCCAAATTCAATAGACGTGCAAGTTGGCAGGCAAGGCGGTTCTGAAAACCAGCCTCACAGCTCCGCACGGTCAGACCGCGGGAAGGAGAGAGGCTGTTCGCCACAGCCTGCCCTTTCACTCCCACCTTGTGGGAGCGGGCACGGCTCCTTGGAGCAGTTCTGTGGCCTGACAGCTGGCGGGTACTCTGCCCTGGGGCTCCTAAACTCGGGGGCCAGGAATGGGCTGGCTGTGACTTTGGCCTTGGACATTTTGACCACCTGCCCCAGCAGCATTACTGGAGCCAAGAGAAGATAAGTGATTGTTGTCTGTGCACCAGAGGTAAGACATACACGCACATGCACGCACACACGCACACACGCACGCACGTGAGAGCCTTGTGACTGCTTGATAAGGTGGGTCATGAAGGGGGCCCCCAGGAGCAAGAGGATGGAAATAGATGCTATATTCCAAGGCTTGTGGAGGTTGACAGCACTGAGATGTGCTTGTCCGGGTCAGGGGACCTGCAGGAGAGAGGTTTCTGGCAATGACACCCCTTAAGAACCCACGAAAGCAGCTCACAGGGAAGGATGCGCGATGGGTATGTGACAGGCCCCAAGAATGGGATGCCAGCTGGTGCTGGAATCAGGCTTATGAGAACTTTCTTATTCCTTTGCCCTTCTTACTTTTGTCCCCCATCCTGAGGGGTCAGCAGCTGTAAGGAGGAAAGCCCAACCCACCCCCTCTCCAGGATATGAGTCTGAAACTAACCTGGTCCTGGGAGGGAGGCTGGACCCCAAAAACAGACCTGATGTATTGATTATTAAAAGGGACTGGGAAGGAAGTAATCTCCAAATTAAGATTGTTTTATGACTGTAAGCGACTCTCTACTACCTAAGAGTGGACAGAAAGGACCTGGCACCTGCCCAAGTTTTCATCTGGAGCACGGGAAGGCCACCTCCCACGGACTCATTTTTGGAAGGGCAGAGGGAGAATGTGATTTGATCCCATTCTCTAGTGGTGTTTGTTCAACATGCTGATTGCTCAGACAGTGTTTGAGTGAAGGAATGGTGGATACGGGTTAATTTGCTGGGTATGGCTGGATCAGCAGAGGATGAAGCAAACTGACTTCATTTTTTTTTTTCATGTCCTGAAATAAAAGTAAAACCCTGGAATGCTACAGCTGTGGGGGTGTATCCCTTTAAATGATTTGTTGGTGGGCAAGTCAAACCCCACTCTTTATTCATTCCATCCTTTGTCCTCTATGTATTGGTCATTTCGTGTCATTTCCACGGGTTGTAACAAGTACAGTTTTGAAGCTAAATCCCTTGAATTGCCTTCTTGCTTTCTAAATATGATTTTATTTTGGATCATGGTAGTTTTCTAGAGAAAGCACCCAACAGCTATATCTCATTCCAGGTTATTTGTCTTAACTGGGACAGAATGAAAAACAATATCTTTTGTCTTTTAGGGACTTCCATGAAAAACTTGAGTATAGATTGTCATAAGTGGCTCCAAATAATAAAAGTTAAGTTTTATATACATTTAATAGTCCTTATAAAACTCCATGTTTAGAGTTGCTATTCAGTCTCTTCCCTTTTGCACAAGATGTATGCCTTACAACATTATCCACCAAAGGATAAAATTATTTGCAGTTGATGAATAGAATTAGTTTGAACTAATGGAATGTTTCATTATATTGCTGAATGAAAATGTTTTCTTTATGAGTGGTATATACATATAAAGTGTTTCTTTTGCTGCCAAAGGGGACTTTGTCCATTTATTGTATTTGGGCCTTTATATCAGTAAGGCTAGCTTCCCAGAAGGGGCTCTTTTTTTTCTTTTTCAATATTATTTTATATTAGTTTCAGGTGTACAGCTTAGTGGTTAGACAATTATATAATTTACAAAGTGATTCTCCCTATCCTAGAAGGTACTCTTGAATCGTGTTGCTTTTTGCTCTCTTGACTGTGTTAATCTGTGCTAAAAATTACTGTGGTTTTTCTCAAAGAGTTAGTGTTAACCCTGAGATACTACTGTTCTTTTGCTGCATTATAGCCATAAAGAAGGATCAGGAAGGGAGAAAATTAATGGTGTGAATTTGAAAATTTTCATCCCCTTTATCAGAGGAGATGAATTTTATTTTTTATTTATTTTTTAGAATATTTTTATTGGTTTCAGAGAGGAAGGTAAAGGGAGAAAGAGATAGAAACATCAATGATGAGAGAGAATCATTGATCCACTGCCTCCTGTATCTCGCCAACCCTCACTGGGGATTGAACCAGAAACCTGAGCATGTGTCCTGACCGAGAATCGAGCTATGACCTCCTGGTTCGACCATTTGAGCCACTCCATCTGAGCCAGAGGAGATGAATTTTATAAATAAATATTTAGGCCTTCTGGGGAAGTGGCATCTCGATGCTATGGGGTTGGGGAGGTGGAGCTTTAAAATTAAAAGATCATGGAACCAATTGTTATTTTAAGGGGAAATATTCACATTTCTTTGTTGTTGTTGCTGCGGTTTTTCTAGTCGATTGGCAGACTTTACTAACTTGTTTTAGTGTTTTTAATCCTCTTCTGAGAGAGAGTGGAAGGAAGAGGGGAGACAGAGAGAGAAACTTGGATGTAAGAGAGTCACATCACACACTGGAGATCCAGCCTGCAGCTGAGGTATCGAACCCAGGATCCTTCCGTCTGAGGGCTGATGCTCTGTCCACTGAGGCAAACTGGACTTGAGAACAACAGTTGTTGTTGGATGGTTTTATCTAGTCATTAAAATACTAAACTATTATGTGACATAAGATGAGTTTCATTCATGTAGGGAGTCAGCTACAGGGGAAAATAATATGATCACTTGTTTGTTGGTGAAAATGAGACCCGCAGTTTGAGTTGAAAGATTTTCAACTGAATCTAACTTACCTTCCTAAGCCCAGAATGTACAGTACTTCCTTCTAAGAATTTCGGATATATCACTTATTAGCTCTTCAGATGGCCGCTGTCTGGTAGCAAAAAGGGCAAAGGTTTCTGTTCCCATTTTGCTGATGGACTGTAGGTCGCTTTAAAGTTCTCTGAAGAGCCAGGGGCTGAAGGAGCCGAGGCTGTTTTGCATGAGCCTTGGCTGTGAGAGTTGAAGTTAATGCCCTGCTCTGTGGCTTTTCAGTAGAATTGTTTCACATATTGGTAATTTTCATCTGGAGTTAATTTCAAAAATCTCTTTTCTGTCTTAAGCATTAACTTAAAATATGGTTAGTGTCTTTTTTAGTGCAGATGCCATATTGGCCATATTAGTCAGCGGAGAAAGAGGTGGCAACGCTTTTTCCCTGGCTGTGATTTCGGACTGCTCCCAATTGCCTTTTGTACTTCCAGGCTATGTCAGTAACAATTCGCGAGTGCCTCCCACTCGAGGTTTCTATGACTTCCTGCCTAGAAGGTCTCTAGCAAGGGAAGGGCTCCTGTAAGAGAGAGGGTTTAGCAGGTGGGTGTTTCATGCATGTCAGATGGAGAGCTCCGAGAATCAGAGACATTTCTGCACCTGTCTCCCTAAGTGAGTAGGACCCTCAGGGATAGCATGAGCTGCTCACTGCCTTTAGCCCGAAGGAGGGGCCCTTCAGTCAGGAAGCTGAGGGTGCTGCTCATTTCTGTGCCTGTCCTCATTACCTCTTACTCTCTGTTTATGTCTGGATTTTGATTAGGACTGTTTTTTTTTTAAATATATTTTATTGATTTTTTACAGAGAGGAAGGGAGAGAGATAGTTGGAAATATCAATGAAAGAGAGACATCCATCAGCCGCCTCCTGCACACCTCCTACTGGGATGTGCCCTTGACCAGAATCGGACGTGGGACCTTTCAGTCCGCAGGCCGATGCTCTATCCACTGAGCCAAACCGGTTTGGGCTGATTAAGGCTGTTTTTAGATGTTAATGAAGAGAAAACCATTGAGACTGCACAGCTTATATATCTGTGTAGGCAAGCAAGTACTATTCTTTATTTCATTGGCTGAAAGGTGCTCTCCAGTGTGCAGACACTCAAATCATAGCTAATAGCAAACATAGATTTTTAAAAATTGGCTTCTTTTAATTAAGGTGACTCAAACATGTGTTACGCATTGGAAAACAACAAACATATTTTTCTTATTTACCTTTTTAATGAGGTATAATTTACATAAAGTACACAAATCTTAAATGTACAGCTATTCATATGAAGTTTTACATATGAATATACCTGTGCGATCTCCACAGAAATCAAGATCTACAACATATCTAGACACAAAGGCTCTCAGGTCCATCCTTTCACCGTCAGTCTGTGTGAGTCATTTGTTCTGAAGTGGGTCTCTTGTAGACAGCTCATATATACACAGAGTGGCCAGGTTATTATGCATTCGGAGATCATAATAATCTGGCTACTCAGTATATATGGGACATGTTTT